>KN716822.1:44020-54723 GCA_000816705.1 Dictyocaulus viviparus | reverse complement strand
TTAAGTACATATCAGAATCTGTTAACAAAATATCTTGAGAGTTTCCTGATTTGAGGACAGTTATAGAATCACGTAATCTCAACACAGGAAAAAACACTCATACAAGAAAAAAAAAAGCAAAAATATTACCTCATTAACAGATAAAAAACAAAACGATGCACAAATGGTTAATTTAGGCAAATGGCAGATTGGAAATGTACGACCGAAGCGTCGTTCTATAATTGCCGTCGTAATTGAGGTATCGATAAGTCGACAAATATCACGTGAAGTATTTAGAATGCATCTAAACGAAAAGGAATAATTAATATGTTTATTTGAATTCGGTTTGACTCAGCTATATAACTAAATCGCGTTTTTCCACTATCCAAATGATTTCAGCTGTCGGCCAGCTTCATGTCATCTGCACTCACTCACTTACTAAAGTAGCGTTTTACTAAGTCGATTACTGAGTACTCATTACCACTCCGTTTTCACAAATCGTCGAGCGTAGGCTAACCATTCATCTTTACATAATTTTATCAGAAACAATTAGTGAACGACGACAAATCAATAAATATTAATTGTAACCTTTGCTAATAAAATTTTTTCTCACATCAAAAACAAACGCTGTATCACAAACGGATTTTTTGTATTTTCGTTGTTTTATAATATATTTTAGTTTAGCATAAATAGCAGTTTGCTGTCTTCTTTGAAAATTTTGACTCCATTTCTATAGAATATTCCAATACGTTGAAAAAAAAACTTGTTTACTATTCACTCTAACAGGATTTCATGCTGGAATTTTCAAAGGGTCCTTCAGAAATTTGAACAGTGCTTAATCATACAAAACTATATATGAAAAAGGCGGTGGATGCAGTTAGTCTTCCATTGCAATTTTTCGATTTTTGCCTCAGTGAGTTTCGTTTTATGAGGGCGTGCCATCTCATGCTACAGTATTCCGCCCCTTCTGCGCACCTAATTTTCTTGAGCAATCGCGAATGCAGACGTTGCAATACAATTGAATCACTAACTGTTTATTTGACTCTAAACGATCTGAAGTGAGGAATGCAACACAATCTCATTTCAAGCAAGGCATAAAGAAAATTCATCCGTTGTGGTAAAATCGGCTTAGAAATTGGTACCGAGTTGATTTGAATATTTGCCTGAAACGTTTCAAATTTTCATGGCATACATAGTGCTGGTCTACAAAACAACTAAACTCAATTAAAACCTCGATAGCCGTGAAGTGATATAATCAGTCAAAGATCATTGTTAGCATTAAATAAATGTTGTATTATCTATATTCTATGCATATATTAATAAGATATAAGTACTAAATATAGTTTCCTGCCTACACATTGTCGGCCATATAAGCCTAAGGCCGTTTAGTTGTGCTTATATATTCAATTTTTAGTCGGATTTCACTAAAGATCATATGATGATACTGTAAAATATGATTGATCTATAATAAAGGTAATGATCACCGAAGGCATACCTTCTGAACCAAAGTGAACACATGATGATTTTTGTTAAGCCGCTTTGAAAGGTATTTCATTCGTTTTAAATGTTCTATCTAACCTCACATGAAACTCAAAAGAAAATGCAATTACAATTATAATATATGAATGATACGAATGCTTATCTGTTATTTTGGAACGTTTTTCAGAAACATCACAATTAGTTGTAAAGTCTGCTTGTTAAAAATAGAATTTGTGGGAATTTATGATATGAGGTCGACTATGAAATGCACTTTTGAATTTTCATATTTATTAAGTTCAGATCTATTGGAAGTTTCAGATGATAGCCAATTAATCGTTGGCAAATATCGGAAGCAATTCTGTTGTTGAAGCGTTTTCATAGCAAATAGTTAAGCAATCGGTTTGAGGAAAAAAATATTGCTTAGTAGAAGAACATGCTTTATATTTGTGGTTTTTTCGAAGACTTAATTGCTTTTCCTTTTAAATTGTACTGGAAAGAAGTGTATCGATTTTTTCCTGAAACCTTCAGGAACGATTGCCTTTAATAACAATTAGACACTATCTGATGTTTCTATATGCAATGCTTCAGAAAGAAATTTTAATGTAATCAGCAAATCAATTGATCGCTGCAGGCTCTTAGATCAATTACAATAATGTGAGGAAAATAGCCCTCCTAGATTTACACACATCTCCGAATTTCGTCCTTTAAATTGCTCGGATTAAAGCTCTTGGGGTTTCTATTTTAACAAATTATATGAAATATAAGTACAGGGGAACAAAGTTTTAAATACAAACAGGATTCTATAAAATCAATCGATTTTACTTTCAAAATTTTTATGTAAGCAAAATAGTGGAGATCACAGAGGGGAAAAAACATTCGAAGGAAAGCTCTCTCGATGACGTTGCAGTTAGAAATTTCAATGTTAAAGTGATAACCAGACGAGAACTGATAACAATTAATGTTGGAAATATTTTATGAAAAGGTGAAAAAGAAAGCTCTCGTTGAATAAGGTATAAGTTGAAATAATAATTATTTTTACAACAAAGAGCCAATGCTTAGGATGCTTTTGTTAGTTATTCAAATTTTTTCAACTCATTGTTATACGTTTTTTTCCGTTCGATTGAACCTCAACATTTTCATCTGTTGAGGTAATTCAGGCAACATATGGGTAGTGTACATCGACCAGTATTATGTTCTTTAATGGACCATATAATTATGATAGGTCTGTAATTGAAATAGAATGATTGCTACCTAATTTGGCTGTATAACTTTATATCAACCAAATTAATTACACTCATTCTTTTATGCATAATTTATCGTTCATCAGATATAAACTATATAACTGAGGAAATTGAGGTCACTAATCGAATTGAGACTTTTCTTTTTTTGTAATAATAAGGATTGGTAGTACGACAAGAGGATATTTAGCACAAAACGAGACAGAAAAATGAATTATGAAACTCGTTTAGCTTCATCCTGTTTCAATATGCCGCTTTGCTTTTGCTCTATCGATGAGCAGTCAATTAATAAATGTTTCTCAGATTTGATATAAGAAACAATTATGCAAAATTTAAATTATGAGTGAGTTCTGTTTATTTTCGCCAGAACTTCGGCGTTGTTAGCACTATTTCGGTGACCTGACTCAAAAACAGAGGACAAATCATATCAAATTGTCAATCAATTGGAGCACATTTGCCTTCCACCAGCCTCGACCTCCGACTTATATTTTTACAAATTTATTAATTTTCTTATTGCCTTCTTCCAATTTATAGAAGTTGTTTACCTATAAAATTTTTGAACTTATAAAATCTTATGACTTTTCAAATTTATTAATGAGATTATTAATTATTAATTTACTTTTCGTTATTTCTATCATTAATTCAATGCCATGTCTTGTGATTATTAATAAACTTAGCACAAAAATAAAACCATATTTTTGTTTTTTCTCAATGCCGGAAAATTGCAAAAAAAGGCTACACATTTCACCATAATGTGATAGAGGACTAGTAGGTAAAAACGTTATGAATAAGTCTAAGGAGCTGAGGTTAACGCTGGAAAGGAAAGAATAAAACTAAAAAGGCCTGTATTTTAACATTCCAATAAGTTGTACGATATGGCTGACTTCCAAAATTTTCGCGTTATATTGTAATGTGGTAAGGATGTTAATTTGAAATAAATAACGCTGGATTCACCGTGAGGTTAAAGATAGAGTCCAACTACCGTACACCCTATGAACATCATCGAGTTATAAAGTCCTCATTTTGAAATACAATGATTTTCATTTAATATAAATATTCACTAATCCAGTCCTCATTAGATCACCGAACAGTGAGGAAAGAGCTTTTCTTTCTGGAAAAACCACTCTAGATTTATTACAACTTAGTATCTATTGAGGATATCTTAAGGTGATCAAGCACAGTTGATTTTTCATTCTTACTTCTCGTACACAGCTGAGTTGATAAAAAATTGAAAACTCCAAGTAATACAGATTCAGAATTTCATAGAAATAAAGCTTGACAGATTGGTTTACTGATAAAACGTCACTAAAAGGTGAAATGAAGCAGAGTACTCCGTGTTAAGACTCGGTAGATCAATTGGTTATTTGTCCTGATCGTATTTCTCAGTGATATGGTTCGAATTACTCTGAGATTTTGGACGCTATGATCAATGTAGCTTCATGATGTCTTGAGTTGAAATATTATCAAATTTACTTACAAACATTACTGGAACCTACCATTAAAAAAAATGGAAAATGGTGGAAAATGGAAACTATGTTTGGAATAACATGTCCACATACGAATGCCTTCGTTTGTTCTCTATTTTCTAATGAGGCTTTTCGTTGTCATTTCGTGGGTCATATGCAACACTCAGTGCAGAAGCTTCTAAGCATGTTTGATTTCCAATTTGCTTAAGGATAAATTACTTAACGAGTTTGAAAACTACTTGAGTTTTGCTTCTCCCAATTTTTTTTGCATCGCCACTTTATATGAAGAAAGAAGAAATTATAGTTTTCTCTCAGAAATAGTGCATTTTGAGGCAAAGGTGAGCTTCTGTTTCATGCTAGCTTTTTCGAACACCCTAATAATGTCAATTATTCATAATATGTTGTGAAATCAAATATTCCTATACAACAATTTGTTCCCATTAAATGAAATAATTCTTAGGATTTCCTGTATTTAATGCACTTTTGTTAACTCAAAAATGATTGCTTTCCAGCTGTAATAAATCAGAGGAAAAGAAACTCACGTTATAATGAATGACGGCCATAGCTAAGCATGTAGGACTCATTGTAATGTTTTTTAAATCCGTATTTGCTTCCGATGAGTGTTTCAGAGCCTCATCGCATTTCAACATTTACGCGAAACCCCAACTTCTATTACATAAAATCCACATTTAAATTTCAAATATTGATGTTATCTACTGAAAAAATGGAATTTCAATTGCTTGGAATAGTAGCGAAGACTTCAAAGCAACGGTGTCTTACCTTTCGCCTATGTGGTACCTCCGTGTTCATTGAGCTCCCTCTTTTTTCTTTGAAAACGAGCTTTATCCTCAATTTTGTTTCCTTTAAATAACCATTCCTCAAATCATGAGTTATTTTTATTATTTCTTAGAAATTTAAAGACCAGGTAGTCGTAATGAGATTAATTTCGATGTTTGACAGGGGTTTTAGTTTGCTAGGAATACAACATCTCAATCATAATTGCTGTGCTGTAAGCGAATTCTGAACGTCATCTGATGCTCATTTATCCGTCTTCTCATTATCGTTGTCTTCTCATTTAGTCTATTGTTGCGTTCCTTCTTTTTTCTACCTATTCAGTATAAATGTCGTACTATCCTTATATTTTCGAACATTAATTCTCATTCATTTTAATGTATAACTGCGTTAATATGTCATATCAATCATGTGACAGATTATCAACATAAAAGTTTGGCGTTTGAATCATCTGCTCACTCTACCCGTCTTCATTTCCCTCCTTAGTCGCTGCTATCTCACAGATTCGAGTCTGTATAAGCTTTGGCATTGGTTAATCCGTGTAGCAAGGACTTGATTTTGTGAAGTTGATTGAGAACGATTGTGCTGCATGCAATATTTTTAGGCGAACGACACTATGCGAAAGCTTTTTATCTTTCCAGATTTCTATTTTGACAATCGACAGAGCTCGGAGGTGTAGTTTCCTTGGTAGTGCAAGAGGTGGAATTGGGCGCCTTTGAAGCTGCGCACAGTGATTTTAATCTGCAAGTCACGGTAGCACCTCCTTCCATTACGTTACGTCCTCCTTGACTTACAAATTTAGCCGTAATCAATGTATGCTTTAAGATTTAATCTCACCCAGTGCGTCAAGCATTTCACTTCATAGAGCATCGAAGTGTTTTAGTGCATATTTGGTTTCTGCATTAACTTGCACCGATCATTGATGTGTTCTACCGTCGCTTTGGTTCCACATAAATTTACTAGCACCTGAATAGTGAAGGTCCAGGTTATCAGAAAGCCGTACTGGTGGTCGATCCCACGCTCAATACTAGAACTACCTGAGCGACTATCCACGTACCCACTCTTAATATGGAATGTTCATAAATTACATATCGTAGCATCGCAGTGCAATAGATTCTGTTATGATCGTAGACTTCGCATAATTCTAAAATCGGCTTCTTGACGCCCTACAAGTTTTAAAAAGCAGGCGGATGAATATTTAAAAATGACTTTTAGTTGTTATCCTCCAGTTAATTTTTAGTAAATATCTCGTACGAAAGTGCGCTGTGAAGGGAATCGCAGGCAAAATAAGTAGTATGACCATCGATTAAGCAGCACCGTACTAAAATAAGCCTCAAGAGCAGCTCTGGCTGCTAAATAAACGCAGGCACTCCTTAAGAGATTCGGAATCAAAAGATTAGTTCTATTTCTCTTGACGATGTTACTGTCGATATCGTACATCTCCGTATGTTCGGATTTTGATAATAAGACGATCGTTATCGTATTCATAAACGTCAATAATTTATATGTGAGGAATGTCTCACCTTTTTCAAACAGTTTTCGATTTGAGTCTGTTCTTACTTCGTTTTCTACTGTCAAATTTCTTAGCTTTGCTATACTTGTACACTAGCAGATGCTCAACATTTTTGCTTGTTTACTATTGATATTAAACCTTGCTGTTCGATTAAGTCATTGCAATGAAGATCGACCTAAATGATGCATTGAGGAAAGTTTGGTTTCCCAGATTTAGGCAGAATTACGTATAATTTTCTTGAAAAGCATAACTAACGTCATAGCATCCTTCCATTACCCAAATTCTATTTTTTCCGGCAATTTAATTCCCTCACAAAAAAAGTTGCCAGTAGTATGGCTTTTTCTGAACACTACAGCTGCAAAGTGAACCTTGTTCAAGTTGATCGACTAATCAGAATCTATTCATATTTTATGATTTTTTTTTCAGCAATCGTCCGAATTCTCATGTAAGAATCATTGACATTGAGTGCGTAGTGGGAGTATTCGTAACGAGCCTTTTTTCTAAACCTTATCGCTGAATACGTTCTATTCGCTCTCAACACTGCATCGATTAATGAACAACAATTGATTATGCTCATGTTTTTTTTACGGTGTGATTAAAGACGAGAGTTGACCAAACCAAGTAATAGGATTTCACGTGATTCAATGTGACGGGTAATTTATGGGTGTGGCAAAGCCCTGACCATCGACATTTTGTGGGCCATTTCCTCAATTACGGTAGGAGCCACGTCGTTAAACTTTCGCACGTCGGTTTCCCTATTCATGGTATCCTGTGAGGCGATCGCATAAAATTCATTGTGCTCTGTTGCTTTAAGCAAAACATTGAATCGCCATAGAAAAAGGCTCTTATGAGCGGTCAAAGTAAGAAAGAGTATCCATGATATGTCATTAACAAGCTCGAAAAACGTCATCGTTCTCTAGGTGAACAAATATAGAAAATATAAATAAATTTACGTAGATTTAGCACCAGAGGTGCCATTGAATAAAAAGCAAGGCTTGAAATCATCTTGCATATGATAGTTTGATAGCACCTTGTGCTGAGTGAATCGTTTGAACAAACTAAGAAATGTGTCTAATAATAGAATAGTATTACACTCAATAGATGATAAATAACTGAATAAATTAAAGCGGCTTCATTTAATCTTTATTCCATCCTTTAAGGAGCTTTTCGTATGAGCTAGGAAACATTTTTATCAGTTCTTAACGGATTAGAATCGTTTTTTCTACAATGAAAACTTAACAACTTCAGTTAATACCGTATTGAGCAGCAGTTATCTTCCTTCCTCACTCCATTCCCCTTTCTTCTTCCCCAATTTCATTAAGATAGAAACCGTAATGTTTTCAACAAGCTGGAAAAATTCTCTCTGATTCTAATTATAAACTCGAACCTCACATGTAGCAACTTGTATGTAATCAATGCCTAAATATGATGTATAACATTTTTATTTGAGCTTTTTTCTTTGTAATTTTTTCTGACATATTAAAATGAAGCTCAAATAGTTACGGAAAAGAGCCGTACTGAAGTAACAGTATGTTCCAACAGCACTAATTGGTATAAATGTAAGCGACTTAAATAGATTTCAAACACTTGTAAGAATAATTTTTGAGCAAAAATTTAAAATAAATTTTTTTGAAGTTACAATAACTTTTTCTTTCAAATAAATTCATATATTATGGATTAGAAATCTTAGTAATGAAGTGGTGGAATTTGCTCTCAGAATTTCTATAGTACAACAAGTGAACAATTTTGAAATCTTAAGTGTCGGACGTAATGGCTTGTTCTATTCAAATTTAAAGCTAATGAATGTCGAGGTTAATGAGTGCATGAAATCTGAAAAATTCATGTTAAGTGGTGAGAATGCGTATGAATGGAATGGTCGTCACCATACGCTTCGTCATTGTCGGCTCTGCCTTGTCGACATCAGGCCCTCTACGCTTTTCCCAAACACCAACTACACTTCGGCCATTTATGGCCTCAGTGCCTTTTCATTTCAGGACGATTTTTGACATTTCCTCAACCACATTACATCGTTCACTGCCAATACAAATATATTAAATGAGTTTTCTCTACTTTTTTTTACGCTTTAACTAGCTCAACTCCCTTACGAAACTCACTTAATGTTATAATGAAAATAAGAAATGAGTAATTTGAAATCGAAAATGTATGATTTATTGCTTCTATGAACAATTTTTGAAATAAATCCACTATAAATTGATTTTTTTTGAAGTTGGTTAAGTATTTATTATTTTTTAATTTAAAAATATTGTTCTACAATACATAGAATGGAAAAAATTGTCTACATGAATTTTAGATAACAAATATTCTAAAATATAATGTAAAGCAATTTATTTTAAATCAAAACACTCTTTTTCAAAGCTGACAGCAGCTGTGTTAACCAAACCTGATAAACGATAGAACTTTATGAAGCTGTGCAAGCTGTTCAGTGCCGATCGTGTGTACTTTCGAACGTTACACCAGTTTTTATTTTCACAAGTTTCCTACGTCTTCAATTTGTAGTTCCATTTAACTCAAACAAAAAAAAATTGTATTTAAAAAGTAGCCTGAAAAAAAAGATTGTCATCGAGGATGTTCACCAGACATTTGCATACGATTGCTATATGACAGTACTACGTAATAATTCTTAGAAATTTTTTCGATACTATTGAATATTCTGGAAAAATTAACAAACAAATAAAAAACAAAAAGAATCTAAGCGTTAAAGACTGTTTCGTCGGCTTTTTCTTCCCTTTCCGTCCATATTTTCCAAACAATGAGATGCTTGCGCGAGTCGGTGATGTCATGAATGCCTTTAGCACCTCCCACTATTTGCCCTAAATTATGCAAACATAATCGAACTCTATACCGTACAATATTTTTTTTCAGCTTTTCCCTACTATTTTACCAGCCTCTTCGGCTTTTTTCCTTGTGTTTCGATGAGATTTTCTTCTCATAACTCTCACGCTGTAATTTGAGTTCAATCGATACTTTTCGATATTGTAGGAAGGTCATTTATTTTTATTCATGAAACCAAGAGGATTTTATACAATATTTATCCTTAGAAGATTCAGTAGGTAAGAAGAAAGCTAAAAGTTCAGCTTTTATTTGGATTTGAAGAAGTGAGCTTTAAAATTGATCAACCTTTATAACGAACGAAATAAAATAAAATAAGCTTTGACGTTAATCAATCCCTTGTGTCGGGATGCACCTACGCATTTGTGTTCAACGTGATGTCGTGGAGGTGGTTGAATGCGAGCCTGCTCTAGTTTAGTTCAGTTTCAGCGACTTGAGTTGATCAAGCTTTATGAATCCACTGTAAGTTACCTTACCCAGACTCCCCTGGATCCAATCTCCAGAGGGATCACGTGCTTGGTAGGCTTGGAGGATGGCCACAAAATGATACGGACCTGCGTGTCACTGTGGCACCTCCACTACTGCTGCACTACGCCTCATCACTAAACCGATAATCAGAGAGCGTAGATTTATTGTCTTTCAAACTAAGTTATATTGTTTGCAAACTATATGGTTTTTTCGTGACCACCTTCAAATTATTTTACAATTTAAACAAATATGATGCTCATTAAACCCCATCGTTTCCATGAAAATATCGAAGGACCATTGCTTTATAGTATTGATATCACTCAAGAAAAAAGAATAAGATTAAAGAATAGGAAATGCGAAAAAGGCCAAAAACATGGCAAAAAGACAATAAATTATTGATTTTATTCATTTCGGATCTATATCTGCTTTTGCCAATTTTTTTTTGTTTCTTTTTCAACGCTTTATTTTTTAAGGGAAAAAAAAATAATATAGCATAATTTTCAATGACCTGAAACTAGTCGATTTTGGTTTTAAAATGACATATAGAAAGGGTTGCGTTTATGTAAAAACTAAATCGAAAGAAGAAAACACTTTTCAGCCGTTTTTGGATGATTTTTTTTTTTTCCATTTTCTGTGGAAAAAAAACAGTGAATAGCTCGGGCTGGCGTACAGATGTAGCAGGTGATGATTTTATCTAATCATTCGTTCCTTTTTGTCATTCTTTCATTATTTCATATCTGATCGTATTTATGTAAACAAATAGTGGCTCTTTCATTGTTGATTTTCAATTATAACTCTATTTACATGGTTTTAATTACAATCTTTTTTTTTTATTCACGCTGCAATTCTTTTTCAGGTGACATTCATTGCAGTGATGAGTAATAACAAAAATAAGGACAATGATAATAATAATAATAA
>KN716822.1:27216-40161 GCA_000816705.1 Dictyocaulus viviparus | reverse complement strand
ATTTCTGGCATCTTTTTCTCTCAACGAAGTCGTCCTTTTATTCAATACATGTGCGGATCGCTAGTAAATAATAGACAAAATAAATGAATTCAATCAAGGCTCAAAGTTGCATTTCACATATTTGAGGTCTGATGTGCTATCGAGTGTACTGCCTAGGTACATGGTTTCTGATCCTCCCATCCTTCACTTATCTGTAATATCCGAGTTTGAATTCGCCTGAGGCTCAGACTTTTGTGATTGGATTAGCATCATAGAGATATATCGGCTGCTTCAGTTATTTAATCCAAAAAAAAAGGAAAATCCTAAACGTTGAAGCTGCTTTTTTAGCAGATGGATGGTCAGTCTGAGGTTTGGTGGAATGCCTATTCGGCTAATGGTTCAGTCGAAGGACGTATTGTATACTGCAACTTTGGTACTTCACTAGATTTTCAGGTCCTGCAAGAGGTATTGTGGTTCATTTACTCATGGTTCGTGTTTTAATTGAAAACGTTTTCAAAAATTAGACTAAGCCTCCGATTTTTTTTGAAATTACTCTTTCTCAAATTCTTCGATTTTTTTGAAAGAATTAGAAAATTTATTATAATAAAATGATATAATATTCTCTATAGAATAAAAATTTGAGGAACAAAATTCCAGTGGAAGAAAAGTAAGTTGTAGGCCAAAAATAATCTAGAAACATTAATTTAACGAATATAGTGTTAATATTTTTTAAAAAATTCATGAGTTATTTCAGAAAGGTGTAACTGTTAACGGTTCTATCGTGTTAATGAGGTATGGCATAATCGTGAGATCGGAGAAAGTTGCAGAAGCTGAAAAACGAGGAGCGATTGGAGTGATTTTGTTTAGCGATCCAGCACATCATATTTCTGTTAACAACAACATGGTATAATCAATTTATCCCTATGGTTGTCAATTCTTTTATTTATTTTCTCTACAATTTTATTTGTATGTGTAGTGATTCTATTGATTAGAACTCGTAGATAAAATTTTCAATATAAAAATCATTAACAATTTATTCGTATTACTTATCTCCTTAGAGATAGCTAAGTATTTATATGAGGTAGGAATAGGTTTAAGCAATTATGCTTGTCTTTTTCTCTAATAAAATGGGGATTAGTTTATTTTTTCATAGATCATGTGAAGAATTGGTCAAAATAGTCTTACAATATATAACAGTTACTGATAATTAATATGAATTGTGATTGGGTCGTTTCGATTGTATTTTTTGAACTCTCTTTATATGGCTTGATTTATTTTTGGTAAATTATCTATTTAAATATTTATTCAGTCTTTCTTGAACTCGACCTCGCTACCCGGAACAGCAGCTCAGCGGGGTACCGTCGGTCGGGTGCCAGGCGATCCACTAACTCCATTTCTGCCATCACTGCCTTATGTAACTCGGACTGAAACTATAGAGAGTCTACGTCAAAAAAGTATTCGCTCGAATCTTTAGTGTTAAATTACAGTAACACTAAAATTTTTTATAACTATTTATCGATTAATGTGTTAAGAGCTACTTCCTAGTATTCCGGTAACGCCGATTGGCTACATCGATGCTCAAAGAATTATGGATCACATGGACGGACCTCTTGTAACTGTAGGATTCTTGAGGAACTTCTTAGAAGCAAATTATTGGAGTTTCTATGCAATTTACACTTGTTATCTTTTAAGCGAGTGGACTGGATTGGAGGACTGACGTCGTACCGTTTGAGCAGTACTCGAGAGTTTCAACTGTCTGTGAGGTCAAGGTTGGCGCATAAAAAGAATATATAGAGAGCACATAGATAGATTATGCACCTTCTTTTTTACGCTCTTATGACAATATTGCTTTATTTCTCAACTCCTATACGAATTATTGAGCATTAGTTACATCCGATTATTAATTGGTATCAGAAAAGTGAGGGACATAGTGGTTGAAATACTTCAGTGACATGTTGGCCCGAATCAGTTCGCAGCCGCTCCCCAAGCCAACCAAGCTCGGCATCCCTCCGGGGTTGGTAAATTGGTGCTAGAGAAATCTGGTTAAGATAACTAGCACTGACTTGGTAAAGAGTGGTGAACTTAAGTCACACACGAATGCGTAGGCGAATCCCGCCACTAGAGATCCATCGACGCTAAAGCTTATGCTATCTTATATTGTTAGTTTGATTTCAAAAATTTGAAAAATACTCATTTACTGGTAAACATACAGATATAAATATTTTTCTAGCGAAAACATGTTAAGAAACAATTTTGACTCGTGCTATACTCTTGTCATCCCTAAGTTCTTTACATCACCACTTTCAGCACATCAAAACAACTCAAAAAAACAAAAAACAAGTTTTTGACATTGAGTGAAGTTTTCCAACTACCTTAATATTACTTACTGCGTCACATTATGATTGAAAATTAGCTCTTAAGGTTTGTGAAAAAGACTATTACAAATATAGTGGCCACTTTAAATGGAATCGAAGAGCCAGATCGTTGGATTATGCTGGGAAATCACGTCGATGCATGGGGAAAGGTACATAAAACTTTTGAAATTTGTTGCTTTATTTATCATCTTCGTTTGAGAAAAATTAATCACAGTCAAGTTACAGCAATTTCAAAGGCAAAATAAAATGAATTGCTAGTGCTTGTGTCTGAGAGGCAGCCGCTCTTAAACATGTGAATGAGCAGCCTTCTGCTAAAATGAATAGTCTTTTAGGGAAAGTAATGTTTGAAAAGTTCAGAGCTTACAGGATAATCAGTTGACTTTATAGGGTGCGATTGATCCAATTTCTGGAACTGCTGTTCAGCTTGAAGTAGCAAACGTGGTGTCGAAGGTTAATATTTTTACTATCCATAACTTTTTTGTGAATTTTACATCTTCCCAAAATAAGCGACAGGTGTTCGGATCGTCACCACCAAGACGATCAGTTGTATTCTGTCATTGGGATGCTGAAGAATTTGGCTTGATTGGCTCGTCTGAGTGGATTGAACAGCGGCTAGCGATCATTCAAAGACGGTAGGGTAGTAATACTTCATTCATCTGTAATATGAAATTGTAATGAAAAAATTATCATATACATCAAAGCACATCTACTAACAACTATCCGATTTTTTAAATCGTCTTATGAATTTTGGTTTCGGAGAAAAATTTGAAGAAAAATAATAAAATGAAAATTTCAGTGCAGTTGCTTATATTAATGTCGATCATATAGCTGGTGGGAAATCGCTTGATATCAAAGCAGTTCCATTACTTTATCAAACAATTTGGGAAGCATTAAAGAGGTAAAATACACTATGATAAAGCCAACTTCAATCTTCTTCACTTACAGTAATCCATTCAGATTACCGTACTCCAATGCCTTAACAACTAACAGTATCCTGGATATATGGAAAAATTCTCATCGTGATGGTCTTACTGCTAACGATCATAAAACATTCGACATTGGTCTACCAGGTGGAGGGTCAGACTATCAGGTTTAGAAGGCAAATTTGTTGAAATTATTGCTTTGAATCAGAATCAAATCAAAAACAATATAAAAATTGCACAAAAAATGAGATAAAGCTGCAGTTGACACTACGTAAATCAATGCGAAAAATTAGTATTTGGTAAAACTGTTTTTTCTTCAACTCATTGCAAACACTGTCAGTAAATATGGCAAAAATTATTCTAAAATAAATAATAAAAGTAAAATAAAATCACAGAGATTTATCACATTCGCTGGTATACCAGTTGCTGATTTGAAGATGGAACAAGCACCAGGACAGTCATATGCTCTATATCATACAATGTTTGTTTTCATTTTGAACTACATGCTCGAAAAATAAATAGCACAGTAAGCAAGTGATTGAACTCCTTAATATTCAGGTATGAGACGCCATGGACTGTTGAAAATCTTATTGATCCACATTTCTCAGCATTTACCTCAATCGGTCGACTGTGGATTGAAATTGTTCATCGTCTTGCCAGTAGTCTTGTACGCTTCTTAATATTAAGCAATTTTTTTCTCAATATACATATAGGTGTTAAAAAATTAAAAAATCTGCCTGTATAGCTCGTTAAATTTACGCATAGATAAGACAGTCTTTGGCGTTGATGAATCTCTCGTAGCGGGATGCGCCAACGCATTCGTGTCCAACATGATATCGTGGAGGTGGTTGAATACGAGCCTGGTCTATACAGTGACTTGAGTTGGCCCCCCTTCACTAGTCAAAGCTAATTATCTTACCCTGATTTCTCCGTTACCGTTATGCTGATTCCGAAGGGATTTCGGGCTTGGTTGACTGGAGGATATCCGCGCATTCGGGCCTCACTAAGCCAATGAGGATTTTTTCGATTTTTTTTCACTCAAAAATTTCATTTAGGTTATTCCGTTTGGTGTGTTGGATTATGCTCAATCATTGACGTCACTTTTTCAAAAAGCTGAACTTTCCATATCGAGAATGAATCTTACAAAAGCTGTATCATGGTTGCCACATAAATTGAACAGTTTGAAGGTTTCATTGGAACGATTACAAAAAACTAGCCCAGAAACTACAAACAGAAGCTCAGGTTCATCCGTTTCGTAAATTTCTATAACTACTCGATAACAGTTAAATCATAGAGAATTATTTATTTATAGAAATCAATAACAAATTAGTACTCAATCGATTATCAGATGATATTAGTTGTAAGCATTAACCCCATTTAATATATTGAACAAATCATTATGCTGATGAAAATATTCGTTCTGGTGTCTGATCAAATCCAGCAGGATTTTGAGAAACGTTGAAAAATATTTTTGAAGATTCACAAAGCCATTGTAGTTCTATAATAAGAAAACAGTCAGACATCTTTTAAAAACCTGTTTTGGCATTTCATCGGTAGATTGTACCGTAACCGGTCGTTGAGTACTACAAAATTTTTATGCATAAAATTAGTTGACGCTTTTTTAGACGCATTTAACAGCCTCACTAATAATTACTTTATAATATCGAAAACATCAGAGTGTACAAAGTATAGAAATTTGAAGAAGAACACACATTCATAGCATGAAAAACAATAAAAATCATAAACGAGTGAAAATCAGTCTAGGAGTTCAATAAGGTGAAAGGAAAACACAGATCCAAATACTTAAAGCCAACACATCGTTCTAATAGTTATGTTTGTATAGAAGAAGATCAAAACTTTTTCCAGTTTTTGTTATTTTAATGCAAAAAGAAATGTCATCAACAAAGAAGGTGTTCAAAATCAGATGTCACTTCATCGCCATGTAGAATAGAGTGAATCGTACAGAATGAACACAACACATAGCCTTCATAAGAAAATAAATGAATGTTTGTATAAACCTTAAGCATAAAAGAGAAGTGTATTTGAAAATTCTGGGAAGCAAGCAGATTTTTTAGCTAATTTCTTGTGTTTATGAGGTGGTGAACAGCTTAATGAAATACCTCCTGCGCTACAAGGCAATACAAACTAATAGTCGTTCTGCAAGGACTATTTTTGAAAAACAGTAATCCAATAGGCTCCAAGCAAATTCTTAGGCAATTAAAATAATCGTTTTTCACGTGGATGCTTGAATTTTTTGCAACTACACCCACAGCCTTTCAATGAAAGTGCAGCTCAGTTAATTAGCTCTATTTTTGTTAATAAACTGCATTTTTTAAAATTTTATTTAGGATTATTGCCAACGGACAACGAGATGTTTCTGTACAACGTTTGGAATCCATTAACATGCGCTTACAATATGTTGAACGATCATTTCTGGATATGACGGACGTTCATAATCCATATCATCGTCATTTGGTTTTCTCACCATCTATGTCTTTTCCTCGATTCACCTCATTTTCTAGTATTCTTGATCCTGCTATGAATTATCAACGAACAAATGATGAAAAATACTTACTCAGCTTAGATATGGCGATCACAAAAGTACAATATGCTGTAGAAAGTGCTATTGATACACTTCATTAGTTCTTATTACCAGTATTTATTACTTCTCTCATGTGGCTTCAAGTGTATTTTTTTTAATACCTTTACCTTTTCAACGCATTTCTACTTTTCTTCTTCAAAATCAAATAAAATGTTTTCTATATGAACGACACGTTTGTTTATTAAATTTTCTATTGAAATAAGGCTTTGAGTAGGCCGTATCTTGTTTAAAAGAGAGGAAAATTTCATATAATATTAATTGTTGAGTCTAATTTCGATCTTTCCATAATCGAGACGTTTGCGAACATTTGGTATTTAATGAAATTGAAAAAAAAACATATTGGAGTAACTCAATGTTGACTCATTATCAGTTTGAAATGATATTGTAAAATTTGAATAGATTTCTACTGCTTCATAATGATATATTCAATGTGATCTGCTAAAAAGATAAAATAATAGTCAATTTGATTAATGGCATGCTGAAGAGTGGGAGCCTGCTGTAAATGAGAATAAAAGTAAGGGATTCCTAAAAATACCACTGAGGATTTTCAAGCATTGAGTTCAATTTCTAGAGAATTTGATAGATATTTTTCACTTCTCGTGAACATCTTAAGGTTGATTGCATGAATTTCATTATGGTCAAATGCTATACTATAGAGCAATAGAGCCTTCAATATATAATCAAGATCTGAAATTTTTCTTTAGAAAATCTTTCTATAACTGTAACTCATTCAGATGTTGTTCAACATTTAAAAGTGCTACTATAAAGCTTGCATAGATTTCTTCTGTAACATTGAATATTTACTGAAGCTGTAATTTCTATAGAAAATAGATTGAAAATTTGGGTGTAACCTCATCACTGATATATAATAGTGAGGATGAAATCTTAACTCGTCTTCCACTTATTGTTTATTTACTGGCCGACTAAGACTTTTCCGTAAACATTCTATTTTAATCGACTTACACGAGGATGACGAAAGAAATTCAATCTCACTTTTTAAGGATTCTCTCGAATCTCTTCTAAAATGCTATAGTGATAGCGCTCGTTAGATTGTATATAAAGTCAAAACATAAAAGCTTATTTAGAAACTTTAAGCTCTAAATTGTTAACCGAAAATGTTTCAGTACGCGTGGAAAGATAGCGTAGTATTTGGCAAGAATATGCTTAAATCGACTCATATTCTATTCTGCCAAAGGCTTCATTGAAGAAATCATCGCTGGAGAGTAACTCGATTTATGGAATTTAGAATACTTCTCACTGAGGACTCTTAGGTTTAAAAAAAATTTCTAAACTTTTCTTATGTACAAAAGATTTATATCATTTAGATTTTGTGGATTTCGTTCAATTACGCATCTTATACGAGTTTTTTTCACTAAAAATACAATGTTTATAGAAATATTGCCACTAAAAGAATCGATATATGAAGGATGCTCACATCACGAGAGTACTGAAAATGCTCAGCGTTTGAAAATTGTTCAAAAAAAACGTTGAAGCTCACACGTCAACATGCAGTTGAAGCACAAGGCAAATGTTAGTTGCTAAGCCGAAGCAGAG
Source organism: Dictyocaulus viviparus (assembly GCA_000816705.1). Taxonomy (NCBI): domain Eukaryota; kingdom Metazoa; phylum Nematoda; class Chromadorea; order Rhabditida; family Metastrongylidae; genus Dictyocaulus; species Dictyocaulus viviparus. Next base: position 32,728 of record KN716822.1, on the reverse strand, counting down.
AATAGCATTTCCAACGTTCGCTTATTTATTAGCAACTAGAAAATCTATAACATACCATACCGCTATCGGACGATACAAGTACTGCTAGGAAAAAAGCATTGTGTCGAACAACTGCTACTCCGATAAAAGTCATGTGTTTCCTTCTACATTAACAGAGAAAAAATACGATTATTATGTTAAAAAAGTGTTTCCGTTGTAAAGATACTGTCAAAAATTTTTTGACAATTAAAAAGTTAAAATTTGTAATATCAAAATAATGCGCCAAGAATTTTTACCGTTAGGAGAAGATCGAAACTTAAGAGGATCAATAGTTTATAATAAGGTTACTATCACCGACAGATCACAAAAGAGGAAATGAAATCATCGTTTATCAGTGAAGAATATGAGAGACGTCTACCACATTGCTTATATAGGGAGTGGAAAAAGACCTGAGGTGTTGAGACAATGAATTTCTAATTTTTTATTTTTTTTTCTTGAGACGCTAATGTTAGAAGTCGAAACGAGACTTCAAATGACCATACATTTCTGCACATTCTAATTTGCTGACAATTCACATCAAAGTCAAAGTTAGGTGATTTGTTGGATGTTTTAGGTGGAGTTAGGTCAAAGTTTAACTGGAGGTAGCTTCTTAATGTCGAGCATAATGATGAGAAAAATAATAGCTGGAATATGAAAATTCATATCAAATAACGGTATATCAGAAAGTTTGGTAGATCATCACGGTAACGTTTACAGTGACTTTACAACTAGAGGTTGATAAGATATTGTGAGAGTAGTTTGTGAGTAGATTGTCAATAAATATCGAGTCTCCTCTCTTTCTCTTCTCACAATTGCACCTAGCGAAAAACTAGCAATAAAGAACAGATCAAAGATGAATAATGCACAGTTATAGTAACAAATTCATTCTAGTGTTTACTGATTAACTCTACCTGTAAATAGAGGATTTTTATGCTAATAATGAGCCCTTTCGAGCAATTGAACGGATTATCTAAGTCCAAAAAAAAAAACAAAGCGCAAAGGAAAGAACTCAATGAACGCAAAGAGCTGATCTTCTCTTACAATTAACAGTAATCATGATTAAAATTGAATCTGTAGTGAAGAAAAAGCTCAAAAGTAGTCTCACAGAATACATTATTGAAGATTAGATAATTCAGGTAGCTATAATGCCATGCTCGATGAAGAAGTGAAAAGAGGCGAATGAGTGAAAAATTTCCGTTATTAGATAGTCTTAGATATTAAACGTACTGCTAGAAGGCCATAATCCAAATAGTCAGAACTTTCCACTGAACTCTTAATACAAATCATTAAAGTCGGCGAGTCTCTAAAATAAGTTATGAACGGATCCAAGGACTACCTCTTAATGCTATTGATAGCATCCGAACATGATATGAATACTACTTTTCATTATTTTTAGTGAGAGAATATAAGACATCGTATTATGTTTTATGTTGTGATTATTGAATTGCACCCTTTCGACTAAAGAAAAACTTGAAATTCCAGAGCATAATTAGTTCTATTTGAAAAAAATTCCTTTTGATTCTTTCTATCCACGCTTTTAAATAGGCTTCTCCATAACTTCTATGAATCATACATCTTTTATAGTAAGCTCATACATTAAGATAAGAAAATTGTTAGCGTTGATCAATCCCTTGTAGAGGGATGCGCCAACGCATTCATGTTCAACGGTGATATCGTGGAGGTGGTTGAATGGGTGCCTGGTCTATACAATGACTTGAGTTAACCATTCTTCACCAAGTCAGTGCCAGTTATCTTACCCAGACTCCTCTGGTACCAATTTACCGACCCCGGAGGGATGGCGGGCTTGGTAGGCCTGGGAGCGGCCACGAACTGAATCGGCGGGCGTGTCACTGCGGCACCTCCACCACTGAGCCACTGCGCCCCCTAGCTCATACATTACGAGCTTTTAATTACATCATCCTAGTAAGCACTGGTCATCGATAATAAACAGAATTTTTATCCTGTGATGCTTAAGGAGTCATATGTAATCATGGGACAGGATTAGCTCTTGTGCTGATCATCCTATGTAGGATACGTCGCACATTTATTTACATTTTGATGACGTGAAGGTGACGGAATTTTCAGGTTCGTACAAAGAGTTGAACTCAGAAATTTTCACTAAATTACTGCTGCTTGCTTTTCCACATATCTCTGGCACCAATCAATTATTGTCGGAATTATTAAGAGCACGTTTATGAATACAAATTTTCTGTTTTTTGTAATTCAGTGTTGATTAATGTTCCACTTTATAACAATCTTAGGTGAGGCTCATCACAGGACAACCACCTTAGTAGTGCAATCACTAGTAAAACAGTCCGGACTTCTGTAGATGTGGCTTTGAGTACCAACTGTTTTACCAAATTTTGTGACTCAGCATCATTCGCGATATAGTCTAAGAACAAAGAACTGTGCTTGTTCTAGTTAATAAAAATTAAATGATTAACTCTTTTCATGAGATTCGACAGCATAATTCAGTGGTAAAAGCGAATGTAAAAAACGTGTAAGCACTTTATATAAGTAGCGCTTATAATGGGTGCGTTATCAGTCATTGGAATGATTCTTTACACAATCCATTAAATGCCTACTTCTTAAACTGCATACTCTAACTGCACTATCAGCACTGAGGTTTTAAAGTCACAGGAGCGGTTTTAGTTACGGTCAAAGAAGTTATAAAGGTAGAATAAAGTGGTTTCAAACTTAGAGGCTTCATAGCCAAATTTTATTGACGACTATTTGTTCAGTTTTTGAATGTTTGGTGTGTAGTACAACTGACAAGTTTATTATACCAATCATTAATCATTTTTATCTTGAAGTGCATGTTTTTGCTACTAGTAATGATCAATGTTGAACAATTCAAGGAATTGGTCTAAGATGACTACCGTATCTTTTTGAGGCTATTTCTCAATCTTAAACGCTTTTCATCGATATGTCGTCAAATTCTTGCACGTGATCAGTAATAAGAAGACATTTTATAGTATATTTTGCTTTTTCGTGGCAACTTTAATCCGTTCATTACACGTTCACATGATTCATTCCTTCGCACATCAAGCAGTGTAAAACTGATTCAAGACATCCTATCTATATAACGGCAACACGGGACTGAACCGTCACTCATCTTATCAGTTAGAGCTCTGGATGGATTAACAAAAACATGAACAATCACTGTTGTGCGAAATCACTTAATCTTACCGAAGCGAAATATCCTGAATCATTACAAATGATGTTCAAATAAGAAAAAACTATCTCTGTACTTTCGAACATAGATACTTTATTTTATAACTAATTATATCGATTAAACTAAATTCTATTCTTATTTAAAAATGATCGAAATTGAAATGAATATGCTTAAAAATCAGATTTTACTTATATAATGCATTATTATTTATATTCATATATTTTTAGTGACATATCACAACGCTCCCATTAATATCTTCTGCATGGCTGAGGTTTTTTCGTCTTCGCCTGTTTCAAAGCCCTGTCGATCCGTGACGAACGTCTAAAGCTGTTAATGAAATGTTAGGTGATGCCAACATCTTTTTTTTTTTGAGTTCTCCTAAGTTGATTAGAATACCGTTTCAATGAGATATCTTCATTCCGCAATTCTTCATTACATAGCATGGTTTCCATTCAAGCGTTCAATCAATATTGATTGAATTCTATCATGGGACGGTCGATATTATTGATAGAATCTATACAGTGGATAATCTTTTTCACAATATAAAGTTTCTTATAACTTTGAGAATAATTGTTATAATTTCATTCTTTGTAATAATTATTAGCTGAGGTATAAATAGAGGTATTCGTAACAACCTCGAATTAATTAATTGAAAAAAAACCAATAATTAATGTTTATCTCAGTGCGTAAAAAACGTTTGTTAAGTATTTCAAGGCTTAAAAGCATTTTTTTTTCATAGCTTAGTGTGTTTCCAATACTTTTATATCAAGCAGAGTAGTTGCTTAATTAGCAGAATCTAGTTGAGCATCAAGTAATTTTATCGATAGGAATGTGCCTTTCCTTGCTTACACCACAACTATCCTAGTAGTTTTTCATTTATTTTTAACAATTAGAATAAAAAAATAGTGGTAAATCCATAAAACTTGAAAATTGCCCTCAATGAATCATATCATATCGTTCACATACGTTTTCAATCAAGTACAATATTTGTTATATGAACGAATTTTGCTTTGTTGTTAATGACAAATCGTTATAAGTTTGTTTACTTGTTTGTATGTGTTGCTCGTTTGTTAATAGTGTTTTTGACTACATTAAAAAGTTTCTTATGAAGTGGTGTACGTGTGTGTTTCATTCTAAACACTTTCTCAAGCTTCATTGTATAATGAAATGTTACTAAAATATCAAATTTTACAATAAATATAAATTTGTTGTTTTGAGAAACCACTGAAAGGCTTTTTCATGTCCACAGTGTCATTTCACTTTTATTTCATTAATAGAGTATCGTAATAAAAAATCGGTTTCTGCTATAATAAATTTCTGAATTTGAGGAAAAAGCCCTCAATTGATAAGGATATCGACTAAATAGAATATGTGTATCATTTTTCTAGGTGCTTCGATTCTCTCAACATAAAAATAACCTCAACAATGAAAAATAAGTAAAATGCTTTTTTTTCGTATTATTTTAAGTAATCATGAAATATAATAGCCATGTCGATTACAGTAGACTATCATGTCGTCACTGAGATCAACTACAGTAATCGAAAATTTTATGAAGACAATTTTTAAATAACATAATAGAGCTAATAGTTTAGGTAAATATGGAATAAATTTGTACTTCATGATAGAATCGTTGTTGCCCAGGGGACGTCGCTACCGTCAACAAGCAAGCTTATTAAGCCGGCATCATCACTACGTCTTTCTATTCTATTCATTCTTCTCCTTTGTCATTTTGTATTAATTCACATTCCTTCAAGAAAATAATTCAGTAAGAATTAGTAAAATTAGTTTACGAAAAGATCAAACATCATGCCACTAGATAAGCCACTTATAAATTTTTAAGTTATAACATTTTTATGTATTTTTATCAGGACCATTTCTTCAAGACTATCAAATATTTTTTTTCTTGTTTACTGTTTCATAAGGTAGCTAAGTAGCAGGTAGTTAAGTAGTAAATAAATGATGCAAGGCTAAATGATGACGTGAAGGAATCTGTAAAGCTACAAAAAATCAAAAAGTTAAATTTAGACTATTGGATCGATTTTATTTTTTTTTATTTACTGAAAACAAATTCTTATAGAGGTAATTGTCATATGAATACACCTCAGTAAATAACGCTTTTTAGAAGTTTAAGGAAATTTCAAGAGCTTACAGCTGGTTTTTGCTCATCCAAAAAATTCATATAGAATACATTTGTTTATTTATATGTGTTTTAAATTGCTTGAATTTCTGTCCCTTGTCCATAGGCGTTTTTTCCTACTGCTTTCCGTCTGATACGTAATCACAATAAGCCACGCCCATCTTTCTTTTCTATTTTTCTTG
>KN716821.1:35845-49584 GCA_000816705.1 Dictyocaulus viviparus | reverse complement strand
CAAACACTTTTGATCTGCATACTTTTTGTTAGAATTTTAAAATCGCAACGAAAAAATGCGAAAGCGTTTTGTACCAGTCACTTATTTTGCATAAGCTGTAATGAGTCACATGCTGTCACCGCTTCGAATGATAATATTTGACGAACAAAGCTTATCAGTCATTTCCTCTAGTTAAAATTCTACAGAATACCCTTTTATGCTTTTCATCTTCAAGAAAAAAATTCTATACCCTGAAAATTGACAATGGTAATCGCACTATTCATGTGTTTGCTTAGAATTCTTAAATTACACTTACACTTACAATAATAAACTTACCTAATATCTCCTATATACGTCATCTTCTTAAAAATATGAATAATTGTAAAGTAGATCAAACAAAAATTTTAACCTACCATCCACGTATTTTACTGTAGGTTAGTTTTCAGGATGTTTGCTAGGAAATTTCTTGTCACAATACTGTTAATGCTAATATCGCTTCCTATTTCACTAACTGATATATCGTGTTGGTTTGGAGATTTCTTCTGTGAATATTTTTTCTGTAAAGTAAGTACGATACTCTTTCAACATACTCTTTTAACTCTTTGAAAGATAAGATAGTAGCATAGATAAGATAAGATAAGCATTGTTGTTGATCAATCCTTTGTGGCGGCCTGCATTTATGCTCAACGTTATACGCCTAGGTGCAGTATACATTTATGCAAAAATAATAAATGTACTTATGTGCACTTAAGAGGGGGCGCAGTGGCTCAGTGGTGGTGGTGCCGCAGTGACACGTCGGCCGATTCAGTTCGTGGCCGCCCCGCAGGCCTACCAAGCCCGCCATCCCTCCGAGGTCGGTAAATTGGTACCAGAGGAGTCTGGGTAAGATAACTGGCACTGGCTTGGTGAAGAGTGGTCAACTCAAGTCATTGTATAGATCAGGCACGCATTCAACCACCTCCACGATATCACGTTGAGCATGAATGCGGGGGCGCATCCCATCACAAGGGATTGATCAATGCCAACAATCATTATCAATTATGTGCACTTAAAAGCATAGGTTAATCCTAGCAGTACAGTAATCGATTTGTCATTCCCTCTCATATTCATTTGTTGGTGGACCATATGTCACTTTACTACCACTAATATGAGGTAGTTCAGAGGTCACAGCATAGTTTTTAATCATTTGAGACACTTCAGAAAGACATCTGTGTTGCACATTTTAAGTTTTATTATATTATGATAATTAATTTATGTATTCAGAATATGCCAGTTATCGTTCAGGAATGCTCTGATCTACGAAGATGTGAGGAAGGCAGATGTCTATGTTCTGTATGTCGCCCCGAACCTAAAACATATTTCGACAAGTGATTGAATAGATTTCTAATCTTTATCACTTCGTAAAATAAACCTTTTATGTCTATGGTTGTGCTGAGATGACCGCAGAACTCGGAACCTCAGGCGGGACTTGAACCAGCACTTACAGATATCCGGTCTGCCGTGTTAATCCATTACACTATCAAGGCCCTTGCTCTGCGACCACATAATCTTCACTTATAGTAAGTCAATACCATTATCAGCACTCGCCCGCTAACTGGTATGATCTGGTGAGCCGATATTGGCATTACATCCATTTAAGCTGATAAATGTGGGTTAACCCTAAATTTGGGTTTCGGATTTCAGTCTGATAACTGCTGGATAAATCGAAATTTCAGACACAGCCCCTACGTAGACTAAACATGACCTCATACTGGGTGCCAAGATCTTCAACAGGCACATCCTAAATGACATATATCTATTCCGACGTGCAGGTAACCATCGACTACCCTGACAGAGCATCCACAAAACGTCGACGCGCGTTTATCCATCAGCTAACTGTTAAGCTGCAAATCCAGCCAACGACCTCTCTACCATAGGTTCAGGATGCCCATTAATCAAAATCCATTGAACATTTTCATATCTATCGTGCCAAGACACATATAGCATGCCGTAATTACTCACGCTTTCCGACTCGACTACACGGACCTACTCCCTAGTAAAGAAACGTCTTCACCACATGCTGATCGCACCATCCTCCAACAAACGCCACACAACTGTCAAGTTTCACGACAGAGATTTCATCAAAAAACGCCTCTCACCAGTCGAATTAAACAGATAAACCGTATGGCATCCGCCATGCGGACAAACTTCGGGCAATCAACGACTGCCCTGACGAAGGGAGCTCAACGCCCTCGCTTTGTAACACCAGATTAACGTTTACACATTTATGACGCTATCACGTCTAGATACGCACTACAAGCCTGTTAATGGGCATGCGTCTTATTTCGCCCTCATAGCTGAGCAACATGGGTTCATAATGCACGTCAAAAATTTTCATTGCATATCGCAAGCCTAAGCCAAAGCCTAATACCGACAACATATGCACCCACTACATCATATTCGATTTCTACAAACACCTCTCAACTGTGAAATCTCACAGCAAAGCTTAGGGCAAATATAGCGAATCACTATAGAGTAACGGTACAGTTATGGCGCGTACTGCAGTGGTGGCGATAAATGTTTCTAGCAGAAGAAAATCTCAATTACTTGTTCGTCTTCTTAATGAAATATTGTGTTAATATCATTTCTCGACGATATCTTTAATAATTCTATACATAAACAAGTAGTTGTGACCTCATCGTATGCAAATTTCATACAACTACACATTACCAACTACTGAAACGATGATAGAATAATGTTTTTTGATAAGTAAACAGATATATGCTAAAACAACAACAAAGATGAATCATTCTAGACTCAACACAGTCAGAGTGATGTAGGAGGTTTTATCGTTGATGAAACATTGAGGAAATTTCGTCGAAAAAAAAAATTGAAATTAATATCAAAACTCATGAAAAGTGGCAAACAAACATGGACGGATCAGTGTCAGAGCAAATGAGTTATGGCAGCCCTCAACAAACAGCTGATTAATAGCGAAGGAATTTTCAGATAGAACATTCATAAACCACAAAGCAAAGCGTTTTTTCTCTAGAACTTTTAGTCAGAAAATGATTTTCAAAGAAAAAAACATATAAATAAATCGTTCCAATCGCATTATTTTAGTTTTGTAAATTTTTTTTCTATTCTAGAGATAATCTGATTGATATAGAGGTAATTTGGCGTTGTGTTTACAAATGAAATTGCACACAACTTTCACTTTGTTTTTATTATAAATGTTGTTTATAACAAATAAATTATGCAATAAATAAGTATTTAACATACCATAGTAACAAAATTTTGGTTGGAAAAATAACAAAATTTGAAGGCTTAGCATAGACATCAGTAGCATGCACTTAGATGAATACCGTAATGAAGTAATGTACGTAGATCAAACGGCTTGGATCGATACGACTAGGATCATTTTCATTTGTCAGAACACTTAAGCTTCGAGATCTTCGCGATCAGGATTTTTCGCTATGATCTCTCGAGATATGACATCGAATCGAATGACTAGTGATTGAACGATTGTTTCCAATCATACGAATACGGTTTTTTAATATCCTTTATCGATCGATTTTTCTGAATGAGATGGATGCTCATCATTATTATGTGAAGAATGACTGATAACTCATTTGTTTTCCACAGAAGAGGTAAAGATGAGTTGAATCTGAATTCTTTTTTTCTTCTTTTTTCGTTAAAAAAAAATTCATGAAAGTTAAATAGAAACGTATCAGACGAGTGATGTATTTCAAGTTAGTATGAATTTTAACCAAAAGTAATTCAGAAAGCCTAACATTTCAAGAGTTCATTGGTAAGTAGAAAAGCTCAAGCTTCAGTGGAACACTTTTTCCATCGTATTAGCACTCAATGATATTATTTAACAATGATAATCACTGATAGCAATCTATCTATTGACATAAACAACAAATAAAAACAAATAATTAATGAATTGCCAGATCTCCTTACAGCTACATCGTTTCTTTAGGGTTTGTTTTTTCTTTGAGGTTTATTCGATGAAGTGATGTTGATTTTTTTGATGATGATCTTGTTGATTTTTATTTCACGCTTACTGTTGTTGTATTTTACAATCGTATTAATGATTCTCATTGTTTGATCGTTGTGAAATAGGCTTACCGTATCATTTGATCTACTTTAGAAAAAATTGAAGTTTTAATTGAATGAATTGTCTTCTAAAAACTTTCTTATAATAAGGGTACTTTTCATTCGCATTCAATCTATTGCTCTATTAATGTTACTGTCAGTTTAATTCATCCTCATATCCCTAATAATATTGAATAACTCACATAACGTTGAAGCTTATGAGTTAGTTACTCTAATGGAACTTGAGGAGAATTTTTCACTTTAGTATTATCCCAATTATTTAGTTACTACGTTCTCTTTCTAATAATAATTTTTACAACTGCAGAAATTTTTTTTCAGATAACAGTATCACAAAACGTGAAATAATATGTTGTAGGCTTTCTTGTAAAACATTTGAAAACCGCGGGCAAACAGAATCACGTAGATCAAGGAATACTGTATAGCGTGTTAACCTGAAACATTTCATTTTTCAGGACGTATGTTTAAATTCATAAATAATTTACAAATTCAATTTCAATAGAGTTTAATCTTATTTTTTTTTTCAACATGACTGAAAATGATTGCATTGAATGCGATTTTGTAAGTCAACTGATAATCACTCGCATAATTCCTCATAAATGGAAATTTGCTAGGATTACTTCGGGAAAAAAAAAAGCTGTGTACGAGTTTTCTCATACGCGGGTCAGTGATAATTTTGTTTGTTTTTATTTCAGTTTTTCAACTTCGATTCTGATTTTTTTCGCCATCATGATATTAAAGAAGCTTTAAAAATTTTATTTTTCTTGTGGTTTTTTTTAAATATGATTTACGATTGTTTTCATATGATTTTTTAGCATAATATAAAATTTGACCTTTTATTACTGGTGAAAAATCCTTGCTTTATCAATTTCGGCTTGTCAGCTGCTTAAGAAAATTCAAATTTGAGTGATGGTACCTCAAATTTAGGTAAATCTGATAGGGAGAAACACACAGGGCGACAGAAGAAAGGTTGTCAAAACGACGAAAAAGGAGGAACGATTAGAGGAAATTGTAGAGTAAATTGAAGAGAGGAAGGACAAAGAGAGTAAGAGGAAGTAAAGACTAGATCTTAATGAAGAATTAAATTAACTCTTAGATTTGGGTTTTTATGCCTCTAGGTAATGGTAGTGAGGTAACTGATTAGTGATATAGATGATGTAAGTAGAGTGGGTGGAGAATGGAAGGAAAAGTAGCAATGTTTCTCTACATTTGGTGTATTATTTATTTATTTTCTTCTAATGGTTTACAATTGTTTACTACCTCATGTTTCAAAGTTTCACTCAGCCATAAACAGCTTAAGGTCTTTTGGCAAATTTTTTTCTATTTTCAAATGTTTTGAATCTACTTGAATTTCATACATGTGGCGTCATATCCTGCTAACAACTGTATAGAGGAGCTTCAACCTAGAAAGGCCTAGAAAACTCTGAGTTCAAGAAGATTTTCCTATATTAATCGGAATACAATAAATGCTCACAATTTTGACAGCATTCATTTCAAAACACGTGAATTTTTATGAAATCGATCAATATGCATAAAACATGCTAAGCCTTGGGCGGTTTCGTGACTGGGCGTGTGTTTCAGAATGATCCAAAAGATTTGCATAATTTTATCACAGTTACGAATAAATTCACCTCATGATATGTTGATAGAGGAAAATTCATATTCACGACAGCAGTGGTTTTCATAAACTATCAAACTACCGTATACAGAGGAATCCCCCTTTTTTACTTTGTAATTCATCGTTTTTTTTCTCCTTCGAATACTTTGAATTTTCTTGTTTAAACTAATAAATAAATATTACTAGTGGTAGTATATAGATTTGTAGATCAAAAGTTGAATCGATTGCTGATTCTATAATTAATTACTCGTGATATCGGCCGCAATGAAATTATTGCAAGGCACGTGAAAGTGCTTGAATGTTTTTTTCTGGTACTTTAAGGCTTTAATACATTATAATATCTATCGATTTGTAGATCAACTGCATATTGCTTTGAAGATTTTGAATTAATTTCGGCAATGGAATGCTACGACGTCTCCCAAAAACTTTTTTATAATCGTTAAAACCCAACCCATTTCTTTTTTTCGTATGCAGTAATCAAAATTTTTCACTGTATAAATCATGAAATCATCTACCTCAATTGATCAGCTGATTGAATGTTTTCAAGCTGAACTCAGCTGAACGTGGTGAGTTATTATCAGTTAAATTATCACAATCCTTTTCAAATACATTTTTAGAAAATCCAAGGCCGATTCCACTATTTGAATTGGGAGCGTCAAAAAAAATAATTTTATATTTTAATTTTAATAACTTAAAATACATTTAGTTAGGCGTTTCAGTTTCAGTACTTCAAAAATATTGGTAAAACTTTCGTTGTTTTCAGAGACACATAAACATTAAGGTATTTTTAAAAAATATAATAATTGCTTTGAGTTTTCAATTCCTACCGTACCAATCGCTCGAGGCGAATAGTAGGAATAGAATTTCTGAATCGATAAAATAATCATATCCCTCTAAAAATACCTTCCTTTAGGATTTTTTTTCAATAAAATGTGTTCTCTGGTTAAGAGAGCTCTATAAATTGAAATAACCTTAACAATTATTGTACAATGTAGAGCTTAAATATTTAATAAGGTTGAAAAGAGATAAAGCGTTCTGTCTATGCTCAACAAGAAATTACTTCGAAAGTTACAAATGAAATGAAGTATCAATTATCACTATATAATATGATCTACACCGATCACTCGTCTTTATTTCGTATTCGTTCGTCATTCATATCCTCTGAAGTCTCATTTACCTCATATTTCCTATTAATATAAAATAGAAGATGTTGAGCTGAAGGTAGCCTTTTTTTTTTCCATTTTTATGTGCTTTCTCACCATGATGTCTACCACTGTAAGATTCTTGCAGTTGAATAGTTGTAATAGGAAATGTTCTTCATGTATTGACGAAATCGTTCTATCTATAGGGTTTGGCATCGGAAGAGACCGATCTGCCCCCGAGTTTACGTCTCCAAAGCTGACTACTGTTGATATCGGTACGCGTTCAATGAAAAAAGGTCATCATGTGACTGTAAATGGAAAGTTTAATGATGGCGCCACGGCGACAAATGCCGATGGCGTCACAGCTCCGGATACGATTGGTGGTGTGCAGGTTAGTAACGTCAAACTACCGTACTCCAGATATCCTCATATACCGCACCTAACATGCAGCTATAATGAAAAAAAGTATATTCGATGTTTTTCTTTTTGATTATATTTTACAGAACTGAATTGAATGCACCTTTAAAAATTTACTCTATCAGTAACTCATATAAAAACACAATGGGGAATTTTGAGATAGTATGTTGACAATAAGCCTTATTAAACTAAAGGACTATGACTTTTTCTTGAGGACTATGACTTTTTAGCACAGAAGCTAATAAAAAATGTGTTGCAATAAACGAGCGAAAATCCATAAACAGAGAAGATTTTCACTGTCGTATTATTTCTGAGCATACAACATGTAATTTAAATATTAAAGTAATATAATTCGTTGCACTTATAAAATAGAACTACAATCTCGTTTTTCATGTTGAAAATCTCATTATGGATGCTCTGTCCAATCCAGAAAATTTTTCAAGGCTGTTAGATGATGTAGTAATTGCCTTCACTGTTATAAAGAACTCAGTATTCTCTAAGTGTTGCTGAAATCTAACTAAGAGAAGAGGAGCTAAGAGGAACTGAAACTTCGTGTGGAGACGATGTTTTAAAAACTCATCACCCTTTCATGGAGTTTCATATTATTAGTAAAAGAGCTAAGTGAATAAACTGCATATAAAAGCGAAGAAGCTGTGACAAAACATAGTGAAATCACGTTCATCAAACGGATAAATTTACGTTGAGCTCTTACGAGAGCTCTCTTACGAGATCTTACGTTTCGTGTGAAAACGCTGGAAGTCAAGCAGTTCAAGATTCCTTATGAAGATTTATCGACATTAACTCAATACAATCGTCTGGTATCATATCGATTATTCGGAAACATGTTGATGACGTTCTTGACTTATGATCGACAGAAGTGAATGTTTTCATGTACTCATCATCTTCCAAAATAACAGAGGATAAGTAACACAATCAAAAAACCTTGTAGTAATCATCATCGTCGTTATTAGACTGAAAATATAACACTCAAAAGTTTAAATTAAGTTCAAATTGATGTTTTTGTAAAATAGTAAGAAACATATGCTATTTTGTTTACAGCTTAAGGAAATTTTATTCACCTCATAATAATTATCATTGACACGATGAGTTACTAGTTAGTTATTTATAGTTGTTGTTTACTTTAACGTAGCTACAACATTATAACTAAAAATAATGCATATTCTCATTTGATTATTTATTGAATAGTTACAAACTCATAATTATAACTGATGTTCAACTGATAACAATTATGACAGTTTAAGCTTAAGCTAATATGTTATCAGTTTTGAAATTATCAGCTTTCAAGTTTTTGCACTTCCTATGGCTTCACTAAACAGAAACAGTACCAATATATTAACCGAATGAAAAAATACTTATCTCTAGAAGATTTCCAGTTTGTACATAGTGATTCTACTAACAAAAACGAATACTTTCATTTAAAATCAACTTATAAAACGCTAAAAAGGAAATCAAGCCGATTAATCGCTTTGGGACCCACGATGTTTTCGATATTCTTCAGTGAAATGATTCAGAAAATAATACGGTAGGTGTTAAAGGCTTGATAAGCATTAGCAATAGTGGATATCAAGTGAATAATTGAATAGTAAAACGTTAGCTAATTGTATATTGAGCGAGTTATCAGTTAGTCGAATGATTGATGAACCACATCCACGACAATACGTGATAACCCGTCCACACGTCTAATAAAATGGTCACGCCTACCGTAACTATTCCGATGTTATGACTAAACACTACAGCTTTTATTTAGCCGTTTCTATACGCTTCGACTTTTAACCCGTTACGATCGATATATTCAAATTCACTAGCAATTCACTAGCGTTGTGTGTTGGTGTCGTACGTTGAAGTACAGACGTTCGTCTAACTGAGCAATTTTGTTTATTCCGTCAACAACTATTTATTGATTGTTTTTGTTGAGAAAAAAAAAAGATGTGTTGTATTCAATAGAAGAATGAAGCTGATACGTAAAAAATCCGAGGTAATTAAGAGAGTGTTTATTTCGTCACAATAACTCTATCTATTGTTTTCTTATTGAAAGAAAAATATGTTGTACTGAATAGCAGAATAAAGCTGATACCTCAAAAAACTCATAGATGACTCAATGAGTTAATATAACGATTGTCACTAGAAAAATTTTTTTATGAGAATCGATATCATAAACTTTAGATAAATCCATTCTCATTTGTTACTACAGCCGTCGAATGAGAAGAATAAGAAAAAACGAGTTTTTTTTTCTCTTCTGAGTGCGTTAGTGTTGTTATGGCATTAAAAATAAATCCAAAAGCTATTTGGTACTAATTTTAATTGAATAATTGTTTATTTGGAAAGATTATCTGGAATGAATAAGCTTATCCTCTTCCATTACGCTTAACTATTTCATCCAATCAATATTATACCAATCCTTCATCCAATCAATATTGCTACAGTAGACAAGTAAAATAAGTGATAAAATCGAATCAAATAACTCTTGAGGAATTTCATATTTCCATTCACTCAGAAATCATCCATTCATCTGAACACTTTTTTTTGAACAGAAAAAAAAGTTTGCTAAAGCTCAGTAGAAATGTTGGAAACCTTCCAAATTGCTGCCCTACCTATATTAATATGCAGAGGGCACTGTACTGCTTTTGATCTGCTACATTTGAGGACAAAGTTCGGGAATTTTACGATGCTAGAGAGCTGTCAATAACGCAAATTACAAAATATTTGATATCGATAGCATTAAAGTAACATTCTTAATGAAAATAATCAACTTTGCCCTAACAGAGTTTTTACTCGGAGGTATTTTCATTTAAAATACCTCATAAAACCATTGATTAAAAATCTATGCTTTTTTGTTGTTAATTTTGAACTGATCATGTTTAGGTCAATGACTACTCGAAAGAGTACGGATGCACGCTTGCGCAAATGCGCAGTCTTATGGAGGCGCGAGGCGCGGAGGCTATTGTCAGAGTGAGTACTAGTATTAAAGATAGTATCAGACTTAAACAAAAAGACACTATTTAAAACTGTAAATTATTAGATAATCTATTATTGAATATTTTAAAGTACTTTTTTGACTCCTCTTTGACTGCTATTACTACCATTATTACAGTGTCTTCTTCAAGTAAATAAAAACCTGGTGTTTTTGTTGCTATTGAGCTTAAATGCTACATAATAAATGTTGTTTTACTTCAAAAATTTTTGGTTACAATTTAAAGTGTGTCAAAATTTGTAAGAAAAAGTTTGATGGTGCCCATTGTAATAAAGCTGTTTAAATTTCCTTTCATTTAATATGTAAAAAAAAAGTCAATATTACTCAGTTGTCTACGGAGCACGATGGAGTCGAAGGTTTGTGTAAAAAGCTGAAGGTGGATCCAGTACGTGGTTTGCCGAACCAGGCGAGCGAACTCGAACGACGACGAGCGGCATTTGGCGCCAACACAATACCGCCGGCAAAAAGCAAGGGATTCGCGAGGCTCGTATTTGAAGCTTGTCGAGTAAGTTCAGCGCTGTCGTCATTGAATCATAATTTTATGGAGCAATTGATTTAACGCTATGATTTTATAACATAATGAAGAATAATTCCTAAGAGTTCTCTGACATAAATCTGGTTAGCAAAACATGTTAGGGCTTGATTATGTTTGAAGCAAAATCAATCTATAGAAAAGAGGCATCAACCGATATTCGAAAATGAATGATACCATTACCGATGTATTCGTTGCAGGACCCAACATTGGTGATTCTCGTTGTAGCTGGATTTGTAAATCTCGCACTGTCGTTTTATGAGCCTGAAATGCAAAGTCCTGACGATGATGTTACGGCAGCAGTGACTACAGTTGCCGGATTGTTATCAAACAATACATTTGGTGAGCTTAATTTCAATGCAATTAAATCCTTTATCTACCTTTATCTTTCTTACTAATATTTTGACTGTGTTCGATGTTATTATTGATTTCCCTCTGGGGATTACTGTACTTGAACAGCAATTTTCTTATAATGAAAGGTGCCAAATGTCAAATCGATTACTATAATTTTTTAATTTTTTGAATACTCTTAGGAAAACGTTGTTTTAGTAAGTCCCATGTTGAAAATGATAACGGAGATCATCGATCACCATTAATTTGCCGATAGATGAAAAGTTTATCAAAACACATCTCTCTCCAAACTCATAGTTTTGATGAAATTTTGATTCGATACCAAATCTTATACGTTATAGAGAAGTGTATTTTAGAAAATATTATTGATTATAACCACTGTTATTCAAAACTGTTATATAAAAATAATTATATAAAAGCGAAAAGATACGATAATAACATCTGAGCAAATGATAGCCTCAAAATCACAACTCTGCCCTCAGTATTAAGTGGGTTGTGACGCATTTTTTCCTTGTCGATTATTATTCTATCATTTTTATCATATTACTTTTATCAAGATAGCTTAGATGAGTGATTCTGTCTTCATTCATGAATGTTACGAGAAACGTGCCAAAGAAGTTGCGAACTTTTCAATTATATATGAAAGCTTGAAAAAGAATTCTGCCATTGTTGCTTCAAAACAGTCTGTCATTTGCGATGAAAAGAGTTAATTTAGGATTCGATCTTCTTAATACGACACTACCTTCAAATGTCACAGCCAAACCTACTGGCGAAGGTCATGGTACAGCATGGATTGAAGGCGTTGCGATTCTGTTGTGTGTTGTGGTCGTCGTGCTCGTCACTGCCGTCAACGATTATTCTAAAGAGAGACAATTCAGAGACTTACAAGTAAATCCTTTTTTTCCACTTCGTATAGCATGAAGTATTTAAACGTTATCTTTTTTACATATTGTACCTCATATTGGTTGATCATTGAAAATCAACCTCTATCTACAATGAAACTTTTAAAATTTAGGAAAAGATCGAAACAGGACAGAAGTTTTCGGTAATCCGTGACGGTGAGGCGATTGACGTGCCAGTATCCGACTTAGTTGTTGGCGATATTGCTCGTGTTAAGTATGGAGATCTCATTCCGGCTGACGGTTTCCTCATTCAAGGAAACGATCTCAAAGTAAGAAAAACTACATAAAGTGTTAATAATAAGGTCCAATTTGAGGTGAATAAATTCTTCTTCACCCAACAATAACAAAGGAGTACTGTAGGCATGTCGATTACACTTTACGTACAGTGTTGAACTTATTTTTACCAATATTTATTTGTACTGCTCAGTATTTAACTGCTCTTTTTCATACGTTTTATATAGAACAAATTGAAATACTTCAATCGTATGGTAGTGCTTATGGTATGATTGTCCAAATTCTATTATAGATAGACGAGTCATCACTTACCGGTGAATCGGATCACATAAAGAAAACGCCAGAATCCGATCCCGTTTTGCTTTCCGGTAAATATTCTCATGGTTACCATCGGATGGACGTGAGAGGATCGACGTTTTAATAATTCTAGGCACCTATGCAATGGAAGGTTCTGGGAAAATGATTCTCACAGCAGTAGGTGTTAATTCACAAACGGGAATCATCATGACGTTACTTGGTGCTGGAAAACCAGGATTTGGCTCGGCAGATGATGACTCAACGTCAAGTACGTGATATGATGACGTCAGCTTTTTTATTAAATTACCTACAGATGATCATACATTATGAGTATTTTTGTAACTTTCTTCTTTCATTTTAAACCACCATGTTGATAATTTTTCTATTCGAAACTGTCAAGCTTAATAACTTTGAGTAGGTTGTCATTACAGAAAGCCAAGGATTGAGGGATTGAGTAAACAACAGAAAACTATCTTATCAAAGCTTACTATTTGTGATTTTAGACTTGAAAATTTCTAGAGTTATACAGTTTTTTAAAATGCAACAATGGTGCTGGTGTTTTCACTTGAAAAGACCTCGTCTGAAAAAAGCCTTTGACAAATTCTTATATGAAAAATCCATTTAAAAAGATTCTATGTATGACGAGAAATGCTTTCTTCATCAGAATCAAACTAAATTAATTATAAATCCTTTCTGATTCTCAAATTTATGAGAAGTTCAAGTAATATTTATACATGGAGGACTAAGACCTCATCGCAGATGCGACAATTACAAAAAACGGATATCAAAGAGACGTAGTAAGAAAAAGCATCGCTAAATCTTTAATTAATCATTGTATTATATTAAATTCGATTATTATTTCAGCATCATCGTCGTCGTCCAGCTCATCTTCTAGTTCATCATCGTCCAGCTCATCATCGTCGAACTCATCGAGTTCTAGTAAAAGTAGTGATGATGATGATGGTCTGTCCGCAAAATCAGTACTACAATCCAAATTATCGAAACTAGCACTTCAAATAATCTATTGTGGTACGTTTATGGTATTACTACAACATAAAGAATAGTCAATCAATAAATTCAGTGATCGGATATTCCTATTTTTCATAGGAGACGATTTCAATGAGCCTGACAAAAATAAATCTTAATAATAACGTAAATAATGTAGAATAATAATAAT
>KN716820.1:25669-43200 GCA_000816705.1 Dictyocaulus viviparus | reverse complement strand
CTTCCTAAAACGCTTAATCAAGTCGTTATGAAAAAGCATAGCTTTCAACCTATATCTTTTTGAGTCACAATTCTGGACATGTAAGAGGTAAAAAGTGTCTGGAATAACATTCGTGCTATTATTCAAGTCATCATATTTATCAAGTGACCAATAAGTGATTAAAATGAGTAACTAGTGAAATCATCGAGTCAACTTTTAACTCTTGTACACAATCAGCTATTTCATTAATATGAATTCGATAAAATTGCTCATGAGACTCAGTGACGCATAGAGCAGCAGAGGAAGCGATGCACAGCGCAATGGAGGAAGTGGTACCATTTAGTTCACATCCGGCCTTAGTCCTATCAAACCTGACATCCTTCACCATGCCGCCATTCCCAGTCCGTAAATTGCTATCGGAAAAATCACGTTAAGATAACAAGCACGGACTTGGTAAAAACTGTCCAACATAAGTTATCGCATACAGCAGACACACATTAAGTCATCTTCACGATACCACGTAGATCACGAATGCGTGGGCGTATCCTGCAACAGGTACTGATCAACGCCCAAGCTTATCTTATGCCATGAGTGGTGGTTGTAACATGCCGATAGTGTACGTGCAAAACAGTCCTTATGACGGACGTGTCGACGATATGTTCGTCAAATTTGCAAGTCGAGTAGATTGACCCCGACGTCATCGAACTGAGGAAAAAATGGCAAAATAGCATCTTCTGGTGGTTGCCAGCGATAAAAGTAAAATCAATAGCTGTTTTTTTTTTTGAAATATGCGATAAGAAATATATTGATGACATTCGTTTACCAGTCACATTGAACTTGGTCGTAACCGGCAGCTTATGCTAAATAACTAACAGCCTGGAGACGGTGTAAAAATGCGTGTTATAATACCGACTACGACATACTCCATTCTTCTGTCAGAACTCAAAACACCCTATAGATGAGGCGGTTTACAAGGACTTGAAGAAGTTCTACAAAAGCAGTCTATCTGAATAGTACAGAATTAAGCTTGATTTGCCAACGAACTGCCGACTCGTATGGGATTTGAAAGTTTCAAATAGATCGAAAGCTATAGAATATTTTATGTTTTACATCAATAAAAGTTTCTGTACCATCGAAAACTATGTGGAACTATGGGGGCTGGTCTCCTTTTTTTTGCGAGATCCATAAATTTAACATAAAGCAAAATCACGAGGAAAGCTTAGCATCTGTCACACTAAGACTTAACCGCTGAGGAACAAGACTTATAGAACTATGAGGTGACCACGACGAAATGATTGATATTATTTTCATTCATCTGAAAATAGTTTTTGTTTTGTTAGAATCGAAAGGTTGATCGAAAAGTAATGGAGCATAGAATTGCCTAAATTTTCACTTCAACATCAAAAAATATCCATGAGTGAATGTGGTTGTCTTATAAGATGTGACAAGCTTCAGCGTTGATCTATCCTTGTTGCCGGATACGCCCACGCATTCGTGTTCAACGTAATATCGCAGAGTTGCTGAAATATGATTCTTCTCTGGACAATAACTGGAAGTGACAACTGTCTACCAAGCCGATGCTGTACTCTTCCTCAGAAATCTCTGGTACCAATTTATCAACCTCGGAATGATGGTGGGCTTGGTAAGCTTGAGGGCGGACACGATTATGCGTATGTTTTGTCTTTCAGAGGCATCTCGTCTCACTGAGCTACGCATTCCTTAGGTTAAATTGTGCTATACATAATTTTATTACATGCTTTTCACTCTATATTGTTGTTTATGACGTATTATTTGTTATTATTTATATATTTATTTCAAGTTACAGAAAGATTGCTAGACAGAAAGCAACCTCAAACGAAGATGGGTCCTAAGGCAGCAGCAATGAAAGCTCACAAGATCAACAAGAGATTTGGTTTAGAAACGTAAACCTAACGAGCATCAAAAGCAGGAGGGTTCAAGAGGTCTCGTTGAAGAGGCGAAAGCCATGAAAACGAGGGAAATAGCGGTATGTCATGGGACGTTGACAACGACTGGATAGCTGCAATCATCGGAGCTGATCTCTATAAGCTTACATGAGACGTTGCTGGAAATCTCAAAGTTGACCAGCAGCCGTTCTTTATTCAAAGCTTATTTGAAAGGTGGATGAGCTGAGCAAGTGCGAGCCTCATGAACTTAGTGAAGATCAAATCAACCATGGTACCTGAGGTGTCGTCTCGCTGGACCCGTTGTAGGAAAAAAATACGCTAGCATAAATAAAAAGAGTGAGGAAGGGTTTCTTGAAACATCGTAGAACTTTGTGGTTCCGTATCTGATAGCTTTAATTTCTATGCCACAAAAACAAAAAGGGTATTTCTTGTTGCAAAAGAATTGTTGACTCTAGAGGTTTTTTTCCTCATTAAGGTATGTCTATTGAGTTTGGAAGAAAGTCAATAGGCATTATTCAGCGTTATATAGAAGAATTGGTGCTATCCCATTGTCATTACCAACATAAGAGAAAAAATGGAACATTATGAATTACTTGATCATAACGTACTTTGTATTGATCACTATCATTTGCTCTATTATTGATTTTTTTCTAACGACATTTAACGTAAGTAACGCAGCCGTACACTTTGAAGCTTTGAAAAGCTTTCTAAGCTGATTTGAATAAGTTCAAATGATGATTGACGAACTAGAGCTATAAGGAATCGATTTCACCTCATCATCAAACACAATACAGAACACACTTATGAGTCCAATGATAAAACCGATGACTTAATGGGAGCTTACAAATCGGATATAACGATAATCAGAAAGTTTTTTTTTAAATGAAAAGCTTCACTGTAATACATTGTATTATTTATAATATATTATTTAATTTACAATATTTAGAATAAAAATGATTCGAAAAAAAAAATAACGAATCTCGTTCAGAAATTTAACATAACAAATATTCTTCACAATAACTGTATTGCTTGCGATAACTTAACAGAAGAGGAATGCTTAATGAGGGAGGCATTGAGGGAAATGTGTTGAATCTGAATGAAAAATAAACTGCTTTGATGAATAATTTATTAAGCTAGCTCTTAATTTTATCAGAAATTAATGATTTTCTGTTCGAATAATTATCAAAAATGACAAAAAAAAACATCGCTTCATTGACAGTGATAAGCAGCAGGTCGTTTTTTATGCATCACTCCGTAGAAGCTTTTCGTTCTATTTTTAGAAAGCGAAAAATTATAAAGTACAAATAAAATTTTCACGAAAACACTGATTCCCGTAGCGATTTTTTTTTCTTGCTCTCAGCAGATTTCAAATTTGACTCAATTACATCCCATACACTCCAGTGTGTTTTCAACCTTAGTCACAAACTTTTGAACCTCGGACGAAGTTTCATAACGTCTCGTAACTGATAAAAAAAATAAGTAGATCATAACCAAACATTATGTATCAAGTGGATTTTTGTTCAACTTCATAATTATCATAGCAATTCACGCTTATCACATCTAGTGATTTCACCTAACAATCATCGATAAAAATCTATATCTCATAGTTTTTTCTTTTACGAGAGAAGATGCTCTACATCAATAGAACATCGTCTACAGTTCATCTGTAGACGTGGAAGCAGAAAAAACATAACATACATTCATCTTCTACTCATTAAGCATTAATAGTGAATCATTCCGAATGCAGAATGTCGTCTACTCAGCTGACCAGTTGGATTTCTTATCAACTGTGTTCTTAAGTGAATCAAGTTCATCAACCTTTCTGAGATTACCTTAAAGATTCAAATCTGTAATAAATATCGTCTATGAATCGATATCTGAGCGTTATTTGTGCTTATGAACAAATCTGGGTTCATTAACATAAGGAACCCATCATCAACAACTATAGGAACGATCACCAGTTCAAAATGACTCAATATCATCATCATATCGTAATAACTTGAATGGTGCAACGAGTTCTGTTCACCGTAACTCAGAAGTCAGTACGAAAGATTTGATGCGACACTTTTCCGACGAGCATTTTCGCTTCTGGTGTAATTTTGAAACGAAAAAAAAAATGAGATCCATGAAACTTTGTCGTTATCAATTCCATATCGTGACGTTAGAATAATAGTGACATATTTTTACTGTAAAGAGTTCAAATATCGTAATCGTGAGTTCACCAACAACATTCTTTAGCAAGGTACTTCCGTTAGATCGGTTCCTCCTCTCTTTGCAGCTTAATGTATCATACATGGAAAAAATTTCAAGATGTTCAAGTCAAGAGAGAGGTATAAAACTATCGATTCATTAATAACATGTGGTATTCAGTTAGTATAATGCTCATTGCTCTTATCGTGAAGTTTCCCATTCAGATCGCCAAATTCATCGAAGTTCTTAGTATTTTTTTCATCTACGATGATGAAAGAAGATATCAGCTCTCCCACTGAGGTTTTCTAGTTGCTTATCAAATTTTCTAGTTGAAGTCACAGCTGAGAGCTATAGAAAAGAGCTTTTCCTTAACCAACTTTCTTTCCAAATTATTGCATGGTGCGTTCATTTTGTTTTCTGTCCTGATGCTTTATATGGGAACAGGCATTATTCACGACGTGTCGATGATGTGCACGTTAGACCCAGTTCCGATGACACTTTCTTCAGCAGTAACCGGCTTTCTTACTAACGAACGTCGTTGGCGGTGAATACCAGTGGATGAGGTAGTGGGGTCATAATATCGTTGATGTACCTTTCATGGAGCCTTGAGAGGAACCTACAAAAGTGTTGTCAGGTTGACCCTAATGGTAGTCTCCATATTTACTGCCTACTGTATAATTTCTAGAGTTAATCAGAACGGTGATCAAATTGGATATAGATTAACACTCAACAGGAGTTTATTGTAAAATGAAATTGTGTAACTCATTATTAAGTTAGAAAATATGTTGATTAAGGAGATGAACCTCATTTTCATTCTGTATCTCGAACCTTATTTTGCGTTCTGATATTCGAGAGCATCTTGTGCGCTACAATGACCGCATGAAAAGGACTTGAAACCACTTCATCAGAATATATCATCTTCGTCAGAGTAGAGTTATTTCATCAGAATCATTTTCTGATAAGAAGCTTAATGAACAGTTTATATCTTTAATTGATGACGTAATGAAATAAATAAAATAAACTATGATATCATATTATTGGACAGTCGACGTAACTGTCGATAAACCACGACCTCAACGGACAGATAAGAAAATGAAAACATTGCTCATTAATTCATTAAGAATACTTGCTGTACTTGAAGCTATAAACGATGAGGACCAGGAAGATTTGGTATGGCTATCGAGTGTCTCATTAAGAGTTTCCTGTTTTCAATATTATGCTTACAGATCCTAGCTAACCTCAACCTCAAGTTGGTACTGTTACTGAACGAATGATTGAATGAATGAGTGAGTGGATGAATGAATGAATGAAGATTTGATGATAGATGATATTCAAAATAAATAGTATAATACACATTGTGACATCGGCATTAGCTTCAGCCTTTCGAACAAGTCGAATAGAGTGAGGAATTTTGATCGTAACTCTTCAATACAGAGCTGTCATAAGAACCAAACAGCATTAAGCTATTCAAATTGAGACACTGGGAGAAAAAAAAACAGCTGTTGAAGAACAATGACATCTCCTACAAACCCACTATTGGTGACAGCCGAACTGAATAATAAATGTCATATTAGATTTGTTTTTTCTATAGACCACGTCATTTTATGACTCTTAAAAGAAGTTGATAATTTTTTCTGAACAAGACCAAGACAAACACGATCTAATCAAGTACATACAGCCGCAAAAAAACGAGTTATTCTTAAAAGTTTCTAGCATTTATATATCGATATGATCTACTCATTATATGGAAAAGTATGAGTGTTGCAGCGATATCTACGAAATGTAGAGGCGTATTGCGAGTGAGGTTAAAGGTTTTTGAATTAACTCACCAATACAGGGTGTATAAGGATATGGATAAGCCTTGAAGTTATCCATATCCACATGAAGATGTGCCACACATTCGTCTTGATGATGTTATAGTAAAGGTGTTTGAATGACAGTCGTCTATAAAACAAATTGATAAGACCAATCAGTTACAAAATTAACGCTGCTTATTTTCTCATATAATTCTAGTACCAACTTCATCGACACCTCAATGACAGAAAACTTGATTGACCTGAGTTCGGACTCGAACCAACGTATACGGTATCAAGATAACATATTGCTGTGTTGGACGTTAATGACAACATAAACTCTATCCTTTTTATCGATTGATTTTACGTATTGTAATCAAAGATTAAAAAAACACTAGATAAAGGCAGTACTCTGTGGGAAGTGCTACCTAGTCGTTTCCTTTATGATGTTGTGAGCTGAGATGAGTGGCTTATATGCCGACTCGAGACGTCCAGACTTTATTACTTCAGTGCTGACAGATTATTCTGATGTCATTACATTCAATTTGTAGCAATGGAAAAGCTCTTTTGCCTAAAGGCATCGATAGCACGGTTGCGTCTCCTACACTGCGTTTCACGCACCATTAACGAACGAGTGACAATTTTGACGAACATTACAGACCTCATTTATGTTTCAACATTTGTTTATGATCTATTTGAGAAGTGCCCACTAAATTTTACGATACTTTATACTATTTTTTCTATACACATCTATTTTTTGAAGCGGGTCTTTAGTAGAGTGATAGGAGATGTCAAATGCCGTTCGCCGTCGTATCCGGTCTGCCCAAACCTTTCATTTATACTGCTCAGTGAATTTGTATTAAAATAATTCTCTAACACCAACATTCTTCACTTTGTCGAATTATTAACTCTTAGATATCGCGATGAGGTCAAATGTTTGGTGGTAGAGCTTATAACGTCTTCATTTTTCCTCAAAGCCTGAACCTTCTCTGTCTGACTTTATAACTCAATTTTTGAGCTTATTAGAAGTAGGTATTTGTCAACGTTTTGTTCTACTGCATGGTCTCGCTGAACGTCATTATGTGGTACTGATTCTATACTTATGAAAACGATTAAGCTTTATGTGAGCAATGAGCAATATCATTCACATAGATTCAGCAAATTTAAGCTGCACAATTATTATTGATCCAATAAGGAAATACAATAGGTACTAGTTTCTTCAGTTCCTCTTTGAGTTAACTATGTTTTCCTCAAGTACTTTTATTATGAACTAATCTTCTGAACTCATCCTTTATTTCGTTTTATACGATATCATTGATCACTTTGATCGTTTATAATATATAATTTTTATAATCGAATAATCTGCTTATTTGTACTTAAAAAATATATTTCACCATTTTTTTTTCTACTTTACTCTTTGACCTATCGATCTTGTTCTTCTTGTGATTCCCTCAGCTTTCTAATCAGCTTCTATTTACACTTCCAAGAAGATAACTACGTGTGTCTTCAAAATTACGAAATCAGCTCATAGTCTGATGAGTTCATAGTACTGTAGAAGTTGAACGATGAAGCGATATGGTGCCGTCGAACTACTAATTCCATACCTCCTGTCCTTAACCTCTCTTCAACCTCTTCTTTATGAAAATGACCAGAAGGTTTTTTTCGCGTCGTTTTCATATGGTAAGATGTTGAATAAATTTCATACAGAACGAAGAAAATTTTTCACTAATAAACATTTGTAAGCCATTTTTAATTGTTTTGATTTTCCTTCACTACTTTTTTTGTAGCTTACAAAATTTACTACAATAATGTGAAAATAATATTCCGAAAAAACCGTCGTTTTTTTCAAATGCTTCAAATTTGATGTACCCTCAGCAAGCCTCAATTAGATCTTTAGATCCAGATTTCTCTGCTGTCAATGTTTTTCGATCACACAAGTATGGCGCCATCGGTGATTTTGTTGACGGTAGCGAAATTGATAGCGCTGATTCAAACCAGCGTCTCACTTTGGCAGCTGTACCGCTGCGCTACGCGCCTCATCCAACTTTTTTTTCGTGATGTTTTTTCTTGTCATTTTTACAGAACTCTCCAGATCAAAACAATCAATATCGTACAGTATACAGTTGAATATAGATTTCAGTAATGAGGATTAACGTTTTTCTCTTTTTCTATGATGAATATTGTTTCTATGACACTCACTGAGTTTTCAAGATTCTTCACTGTCAAAAATGAAAGCTAAAAAATCAATCTCTTTAAGCCTTTCTTTCATTCAAAGTTGAATTTTCTTTCTTCTAAATGAAATATACCTCAATTTTTTTTCCTGCACGACGTTCTTATGAGGTGAGGTGGTGGGCGTTATTCTGTCGTTTTATGATGAGGTTAATGTATTCTAGACTGATTACGTTATCGTTGAAGAATAATAACATGCTGAGTAAAAAAATTCTCGCAGAACATTTTTATGTGTTTTGTAAGAATTACGAATATTTTTGGAATTTCTAAAACTGGATTCTGTAGCATTAAAAAATTAATTGAACTTATTTCAATCAAATTAGATGAGTATTTATTTGAGTAACATATTATTCTAATTTTCCTCATTTTATTAATTCTGCTCGGAAATGAGTCAAATAGAGACTTTAATGTTAAGAAATTAGTACAAAAATATTAGAAATGTATTATTCTTAAAGAGAAAATTTAATCCATTTCATTATACATTTCATTTAAGTCATAGTAAATTCTTAAACTACAGCTATACAAAAAACAATCAATATGTATCATTTTCATTACTGTTTAATATTAAAAACAATCAATATGTATCATTTTCATTACTGCTTAATATTATCACTACATTGACATTCTTCGATTTATTTACGGTGCGACATTTGAGGAAAGATTAAAGGATTATGAGGGAAAAAAGACGTAAATTGATTACATTTGCGAATTTTTGGAAAACAGTTAAATATTCGAAATATTTTTTAATACATAAGAAAATATAATACTTGATTAGTAAACAAATAAACAAACATAAATTTATAAGACATAAATACAAAAAGAATAAAATTATTGATGTGAAAATTTTTCACTTACAATCAATAATCGATTTCATAACGACGGATACATTTTTTATGTAGATCATCATAATCAATAAATATTAATTTGTTTTAATGATAGTTAGAGGGAAAAAAAATCTAATGAATCATTCGATGATGGTCCTGCAACGAAAATTAACTACAGTGTTTGTGTTTTGTTTTTTTTTTTTCTTCAATGCGGATATGTAATGAGTTTGAGTGTGAGTCATTGTGTTGAAATTCGTAATATGTTTTTATTTAGGATATTAATAGAATCAGAACTGGTTGATGAACGTTGTGATGAGGTACGATCGGAGGCAAAACAATTGAGACTCCTAATCAACGTATTCAGCTTTACGATAACGTGATTTTTTTCTTCTTTCTCTGGAAATTGTGTGTTTTCGCCACGCCCATATCTGGACATTCGAACGAACAAAACGAGTCGTTTATTATTCATTGTGTCGTGCCCGTCTTTTACTCCTCTCTTTCATAACACCCTCATTGACTTGTGATGGTCAACATGCGAGTGATATTCTGGTTACTCGTTTTTACCTCACTCACAGCTGCTGTAAGTTTTTACGTAATATTTTTTCTATTGTATTTTTTTATAAAGTTCCACTATTTGAATAGTTTATGTATTTACTTGTTTTTCTAAGTTGTTTATTTTACATAAAAGCTACGTTAGCTAAAAAAAAGTGAGGTTTAACACGTTCCTCGTTTAAAAATCTTATTTTTTTCAGATTTATATATTTTATAATGTGCTTTTCTTTTGTGACACTTACAAAACTTATATTTATTTATGCTTCACTGAGATCAAAGTTGTTTACTATTTGTTTTTTTATATTAACATAAAGTTGACTTCAATATAGCTTTTGTTTACAAAATATCTCAACTTGTTTACTTTTCAACTATAAATTATTCATTTTATTTTTATAAATATTATGCTTCAACAATGAAAAATTACGTTGCGAAAAATTAAAATATTCATTTTTTCCCTGAATATATTTATTATTTGAGGTCCATTTCATACTAGTCATTACTGACAACTATGAGGTAGAAAGTGACTGTACTCTTTTGGTACTATTAAAATGTTCAGCACTGAGTTTTCAGCATCTCTGTTGAGTTCCGCACTAATGAATCTCAAAATTCGAGCATTGAATTGTTGATTTTTACGAATTTTATCAACTAATCACTGGTAAGGATTGATGTACTGTACCGCCTAGAGACCTTTAAACTGAGTCATACTGTAGACATAGTATTAGTGCGGTTAACTCCTGAGGTTAATATCACTCAAAATTCTGCTCGTACATCTTCTTCTATTCAATCTGTCGTTTTATTTGGTTGACTATTTGATGTTCGTTTGACGCGTTACACTTGTCGATGTCGTTCAACGATCGCAAACAAACAAATCGCTAATGTCGTGAGGAAATTCTAAAATGAGCGCAAAATTCGGATTAGAGCACAGAATTCGACTGATTGCCTGACCGTCGTCGTTTTTCTTTGTTGAGAGTTCTTGTACGAATTAGTATACGGTAATGGTAGTGAATGAGGAACATATACTAGTTACAGAACACCTAGTACTATTTGTATAATTAACAATGTAACTCAATAACACAAAGACATCACAATATATATTGCTTATAGAAATCGAACTCAAAATCCCTCCATACTTCATCGTTTGATCTACAGAATTTTTTGATTTTTGAACTTGATTTTTTTCTGATTCTACGAACATTTTGGTATTTTTTATGGAATTTTGATGTCGAATTGACATAAATAGATTTTGTATTGGACTCCGTCACTCGCCAGAAAAGCTTCGTCTCACTTCATGAGGGTTGTTCTGTTATCTGAGTAGATTGGAAGATTAGCTTCTCGTTCAAAATAATAACGGTAGAATTTAGGCATGAATTAAATGAGTGATTTGACTCATTTCAACTCAGTGATCAGTAGCTGTTTCTATGAGTTTTCCTCCACATTATTACTATGAACTGGCAATATTTTCCAATACATTTAACATTTACATTAATCAAATGCTGCAAGTGGCTTTATTTTAGCTACAAATTTTTTTTTCTGCTTCATTATTCTATTAAGTGCTGTGTGCTCCATCCAGTTTTGGAGTTCAACGAGTGTGACGATGTGAAAAAACCCTTACCTCATACCTCATTTTTGACTCTATGCACTTGGAAATGTCACTCGAATGAGCACAGTGAAGTGCAACACAAACAATAAACAGAAGAGAAGAAAAAAAACAAAATTTATTTATTTTTAGTGACCTTCAATGGTTTTTTTTTTGTGCACTACTTGAATTTTTGCAAAGAAATCGATTTATATGAAAACAATTATTTATGACTGTTTTTTTTTTCCTCCATTTGAAAGAGGAGAGATTAAAACTGAAAAAAAAACGATGTTGTAATTTTGTTAGAAAATTTTTGTAAGTATAAAATCTAATTTAAAAAATTGTTAAACATTTGACGTTGTAATAAATTTCGGAAGTCATACGTCATTCAACTTCAGGAATTTCAGAAAATATCGATTATAGTTCATAAAAAAACAAAGCTATAAAACTTGAAAAAAAATCGATAAGACGAGCCTTAGGCTTTTCTCAACAGGATGTGATCTTCACTAAGCTTCATAGATGAAGCCTCTTATTGGAACTCATCTGATCAACCTACTTCACTTGTATCTATTGATATCTAATTGAGTAAAATCACTTATTTGAAAGTAACTTTTTTGGTAGTTTTTTTCTTTTATTTTTCAATAGCTATATTAGGTCATTATGATATTATTTCAATACTCCACGTAACTGAGTTAATGAGAGAACTCATACCTCAAATAAAATACAGATTTACATTCCTCCCTCACAGTTCCTCCGTAATACAAGCTACAAAACAAATTATCGTAGCAAACAAACAAAAGATTTCACAGTTTTTCTTTTGTTTTTTTTACAACAAAGACAACAAAAAACTACAAAATTTTTTAAAATTTCTATCACAAAATAGTAAAATCATTTGAATAATTTTTAAAAATTTAAAAAAAAAATTAAGAAAACTCATACTATAATGCGAAATCTTTTGCATATATGCGATTTGTCTTTTTCTTGTTTTTGTTTTTAATTTTTCGTGGAGAACTCGTCCAATTTCGCCGTTTCTAAAATTCTTCGGTACGAGTTTTTGTTGTTATTTTTTTCGGCGGAAAACTCGTCCGATGCCGCGTCATCGTTGTCATATTTCGAGCTGTTCCGTACGAGTTTCTCATAGCATTTATGCTATTAACGAACTGCGCTAAACATTCTTAAATTTTTCGTTGATAACAGTTTATAAACAATAAACACCAGTTGTTGTTTGTTTTTTGTTTTAATAGGGTACAATTTTGGTAATTTTCTTATAATCCTTAATAATTTTTGTATAGTTTTTAAAATTTGCGTTGTTTTTTTCGATTTTAAACTTTAAATTTTATTCTTAAATATATTATATTATATTAAAAAAAAACAATGTCTAACCAATTACGAAATACTTGACATGTTTATACTTTTTCATTATTATATTATTATTTTATTATTTATTATTTGTATTTATTATTTTTATTATTATTTATACTTATACTATATACTTTATACTTTTCTTTTTTCTGTAGAAAACGTTACAGTAATCTCACTTATTCTTTTTCATAATACTTCTAGTGATGCTGAGTGAATCGCGAAACCTCATACCTCAGGCCGTACACATGTAAGGGGGTGTGGTGTACGATCGACCGGTATACTACCGATAATACATAAGGTTCGAGTTCCGGCTGAGTCTCAAAGTCTTGCGTTTCACTCAGCATCATTTAGTGATATAAGACTGGAACCGTTATAATTTACCATAGATCGTAAATAAATTACTTCTATCTCTTTTTTCCCTCCTATAAATCATCAACATTCCGTTCCTCATTACGGTAAATTTTCAACGACATTCAATCTTACTAATCGAATTATATATTCTGACATATTAACGGAGAAAATTTCTGAAATATTATTTATTTGGTTGATTCACATTTGGTATTCGTATGATTTTGCCTCAATTTTGGTGATTTACCTCAAAATTGGCAAACTCAACCTTTATTAAATATAGAAAAAGAGTGGAATAAAGTATGAGAAACATTAAGGGTTGTATGGAGTGAGGCCTAGGTCTCTACTAAGGTCCTGAGGGCAAATGAAGAGAGTGATAAATGATGGACAGAAGATGTCTCAACGAAAAGCTACAGTGTTTCTATATCTTTATCCGATCAGAGTGCTTGTCATGAATGAGTGATAAGCGATGAGCGCTATCATTTCTATATCGACCCACAGGTATTCGTTGAAAAATAGCTCTGCGTATACCTCAAAAACGTGAGCAATGTTCAATATTACTTATTACTACCTCAGAACATAGATGTTGACCTACGCTAAAGAGTGGTATATCATTGTTTTTGTAATACGTTTTCTTTTTCATATCTCTGTTCTGAATGTATTTTAATTTTCAATTATAATTTTTATAATATCAAACAGGTTATCATATCAGTGATAAATGAGAACCATTCCTGTAGTAGTAAATTGTAACGATTTGAAACCGGTTGTAGAAAAAACTTGAATGTTCACGACGATGACGTTTTAAGGTAATCAAATTAAGACACCGCATACCTTTATAAATACAGTAATATTGATCGATCAGTGATCACAAAATGAGGACATCGTTAAGGCGATCGTTACTACAACACACCGAACATCTACGGGTTGAGGTTCTGTTGAGGTTCCAAGTTTTTCTATTGACTCAGTATCGTTACGGATACAGTACTCTCATTTGTTCCATTATTGTTTTATTATTGTACAAAGAAACTTCTTACTTTTCTTTGTTTACCATTAGGAACAAATTGAATAACGATTTCCAATTGTTATTGTTTAGAAAAATAATTCTAAAATCTTACTGTAACCGATTATTTTTATTGATTGATATGTTAAGCTTTTCTAATAATTACAAAGTTTAACTCACTTTTATGAGTTCAATTTTCCCTCTATTTATTTAAAATTATTCATTCTTTCTCTTTTTGTTAACTCACTGAGTTCTTTTCTGTTGAGCGAATAGTTTTTGAGTGATTTTAAGAGTTTCTTTCTTTTTGTAAGCTTTTACCTAATATTTTTAATAAAATCAATTTTCATATTTTTGGTGACACTATTAACTTCGAATATTTTTAAATATACTATTAAGTAAATTATAATATTGAAAAATCGAATAAAACAAATAATTTTAGTTTTTTATTTGTAATTAGGTAATTTATATATGCGTAATTATACTGAATAAAAACACAAAACGAGATGGAGGGAGGTATTGAGGGGAAAGGTTTTTTGAGTTCACTTTGAGTTTTGGGCATTTATGATTTTCTCAGCATTATTAGAGATGTTATAAAAAAGCAAAACTATTATAACCTATCCATCACCTGGATCATCCCCGTTGGTCATCGAAAGTATCGAGCAGGTCACAACAAAATATTTCCCTCTATCGTGCCTGAGGGTAGTTCAATGAGTTCTTCTCATACTAACCTACTACAATCAATAGAGGATTGATAAAATGATTATGAGATATATTTTATGTCGATTGAGGTCATTTGTTTTTTCTCTAACATTGTAAAATTTTATGCTTCTATTTAGAGACGCCGAATAAAAAGAAATTGTGGATGTTCATCGTTTTGCAACTGCTCGAAATCACAAGAGGTATTATTTATTTCACTCATTCCTTTAGGTATTTGAATATATTAGTTGAGGGAAAAAAGAAGTATGCTATTATTAGAAGTATTGAAAGAGAAAGTATGCTTGAAAAGAAGTGAGGGAAATGGGAAAAATTCAAACGAGTGAAAGTTCTTGATATTTTCCTCAAAATTATAATATAATACATCACTTTTTTACATGTAAATAAAACGCAGTCGTTTTTTTTTTGCTTTTTCTGCTAATTTCCTCATTTTTCTTCAAGCATACTTCCTTCACGTTTTGAGTAAAATCATAATCCGTTTGATTTCTGATGATCTCCCTTCATATTTGAATCAATCAATAGTCTATTTTTAGATGTGATTATTTTTGAATGTTGAAGAAATATTTTCTATACAAGTCATACTATACATTACAGTATAAAAACTCTTAACAATGAATTACAGTAGGAATAAAATTCATCACAACCAAAATTAGTTTGAATTTGTTTGTTTGTTTTTTTCTCACCAATCAATTCTAATCGATATAAACGTCATACTGTAACTTTTTTTGAATATGTTTAATTTGTTGATGTAGACGTTCTACAACTTTCAACCGAAATGTTTATGTCAACAATTACCCGACTGCCTACCACCATGCAGTAGACTCCAAATTGTAAGTGAATCATTTCCTTTGTTGTTTTTTTTTGTTTACAAACTTTCTTTGTTTACAAGTATTTTTGATGTTTGATACCTTTTATTTATTGATTTTCGAATAAAATATTTATACATTTGCTTAATTTGTCTTATTTTGTATTAAATTCTTCCTCTAATACATCATTTAGCTTATCGTTTCGAATTTTTTTTTTCATATACCTCGTTCTTTTTTTTTCCCGAAATTTTCACTCATTTTGTTTCTATCCGTTAACATCAATAGTTTACTAAAACTTTAATTTTATTCTAATAACGAATTGTAAATTTTTTTTTGAATAGATTAAGCTTTATGATGACTATTATGATAATTTGACTCCTGTACCGTACCCCGCTACCGTATTCACATTACAGTACGCGTATGAAAATGATCAAGATAAAAATCATGATAGTCAATTTGGTTAGGTAATACCATTGTGCCCAAAAAAACCGTTTATTAGGAAAAATTCGTGCCATTCGAGATTTGATCTAAGAGGTTTTCATAAATAAAAAAAAAGATCGTTTATTTTATTTCTAATAATTAAAATTCTTTTCATGTTATTTTTCTTTCTGGACATCTCTACCTTCAGTATTTATCAATCCTCATTAACTTATATGACCTATTTGTCAACATAATATTTACAAGTGATTTTAATCTTATAGTTTTAAAATATCCTCAATACTACAGTAATCATTTATCATTGGATTCACCTACTTGAAAAACCACGCCCCCACGCTCTCATTGGTCGTTCGGTTAAAAACTCAATTTGGTAGAATTAAATAATGTAAATAATCGCTTGAACTGTATATTTGTGTTACAGTATTGTTTCTGCTGCTTACAATATTTAAATAATAATCTATTAGAAAAAAAAGTGTCACATTTTGTTTCGTGTTGTTTCGAATCAGGAATTTTTCAGAGATCCGATTGTGCTGCAACGTGTTCACGTGCCTGCTTACCATCGTGTTCTGAAAGAACTGGAAATCGTCTACAATGTGCTCAACAATGCAGCAGTATTTGTCAAGATACTTGCCGACGTGCAGCCAATCATGCAGTTCAACAACAGGTGAGATTTACTTTAGCGCTTGATCATTACGAAAAAAAAAGTAACCATTTCTCAGAAAATGAAGCTAAATTTTTCTACGTATTTTTTCACATATTCTTTCGTTTCTCTTTCTCTCTTCTCAGTTTTTCGTTCTTTTTCCTTCGTTTTTCCTCCTTCTTTTTCATTTCTCCTCTATCTTTCTTCTCTCTTTCTCTTTCTCTTTACATTTCTTTCTTTTTTCGTATCTCTGATTTTGTCGTTATCAGTAGATCACCGCTTACATCTGTTTTACGACAGTTCCTCAATGACACTTGCTGATATTTTGGGCAAGAGCTAAGCTTTGATTACAAATAAATAAACTTTTTTACAGGTACACATCGCTACTCTAACAAAAGCACAACCATGTCAACAAAAATGTAAAAACACCTGCGTAGTTGCTTGTTCGGCAAAATCAACATTTCCATATCTATGCGATTCAACATGTGATAACACTTGTCGATTCAGTTGTGAAGATCAAAAACAACCACTATTGACACCGGAAAATCCGACTGAAATGCAAAAATGTCGTTGATGTTCAGCTCTATACGTCAAACTGTCCACAAAAATGTCAACAAAATTGTCATTCAAAATGTATTTCACAAGGAAATCGTGCTGCACATTGTGCAACAACATGTGGTTATGAGTGCAATCTGCTATGTGCTGCTCAACCACCAACTCAATCAGATTTGTCACAGTCGGAATCGAATTCTTGTGTTCATCGTTGTAAGGTTTCTTGTGAACAAGGATGTGCACCTGGACAAGAAGCGTTGCGTTCGGTTGCCTGTGATGCTGCTTGTAGACAACGTTGTCAACAAAATGAATCGTTCATGAAGACGAATTTATTGGATATCGTTCCGCTTAAATGCATACAACCATGTATGCCAGCATGTCTTCTATCGTGCACAAATACTGTAGCTCTAGCATCACCTATAATTTCTCAAGCACCTCTAAACACACCTAATTCATCACGAGAACGGACTGCAAGTACTACTCATGATGTACAAACTACTATTCCTACACCACCACCACCACCACCACCACTACAAGTTAGTGGACGTATTATTCTGCGTGTTTATTATTATTATTATTATTATTATTATTATTATTATTATT
>KN716820.1:4301-25569 GCA_000816705.1 Dictyocaulus viviparus | reverse complement strand
ACTACAAGTTAGTGGACGTATTATTCTGCGTGTTTATTATTATTATTATTATTATTATTATTATTATTATTATGAGTATTTGTCAATGAAATGATGAAATTACTTTGATTTAGGTTCAATGTGTTCCAGCTTGTCAACCAATCTGTTTGGAAAGTTGTGTTGATGCATGGCGGACGATGACACCGACATCGTTTGTATCATCACAGAAGCACTGTATTCCTGTCTGCGAACCAGAATGCTTAGAATCATGCATAAAAGCTCAGATTACGGTACGAAATCAATGTATCATTGAGTGTCGACCGAACTGTAAACCAGAATGCATTGAATCGACTCTTACAGCACTACCTACACAGATCCCTCTGCCACCTGCACTATTCACTCTTGCACAATCAGAAATGACATCATTAGAACGTCCTGATTGTGCTCCAAATTGTATGCCGACTTGTGATTCTGAATGCGTGGAAATTCAACCACCTCGACAAAATTCACCAATGCCACCTACTGTTTCCTACGTTTGCATGCCAGCTTGTCAACCATTATGTGAACGATCTTGTATTCAAAACTTCTACAGATTTAACAATACAACCATTCCTGAACATCGTCAATGTGTTCATATCTGTATGCCAAACTGCACTTCAGAATGTCTTCGTGATCAAGCAGTTTTAGCTCCACGTCTGTTAACGACTACCATTGCACCATCACAAATTAGATGCATACCACTTTGTAAACCAGCTTGTTTACCGAGTTGTATTGAATCCACATCATCTACGAAATCATCTACTGCATCACCAACTGAACATGCACAATGTGTCTCAGTATGTCAACCTTCTTGTGAACCATCATGCATTCAGAAACATATCAGCATGAATATTACCGTAACCAGAAATCAAATCCATTGTGTTGAAGAATGTCGACCAAAATGTGAACAATCTTGTATTGTTCAGCATAGAATAGAAAAGGTATAAATATATTGAAAACATTTTGTAAGAAAAAATTCAATTTACGTTTTGCAAAATTTTTGATGGATCAAAAAGAAAACTAGAGAAGAAAAACAGATTAAACATACATAAGGAATAATTTTTCTTCAACACAAACAAAATTTCCTTTTTCTTCCTATTTCTAAACCAAAATATCATTTGAGGAGTCCCATTCCCTCTTGATATGATAACTTCACTCATAACCTACTTACACCTAGTTAGCTTACAAATCCATTTCGGTAAACATGTGTTTTGACGTTGATCAGTTCCTTGTAGCGAAATGCACCTACGTATTCGTATTCAACGTGGCATCGTCGAAGTGATTGAATGCAAGCATTGTCTGTACAGATAAAGTGACTTGAGTTGGCCACTCATCAATAAGTCAGTGCTAGCTATCTTACCCAGATTTCTCTGATACCAATATATCGACCCCGGAGGGTTGGCCGGCTTGGCGGGCCTGAAAACGGCCGCATACCGATTGAAACCTGCGTGTTCCTAGGACACAAAGGATGAGCGGGTTCGAGTCATTCTGAGGTTCCTAGTTTTGAGTTTTTTCGTTTTTTTGTTGGCTCACCTAAGGCTGTGAGGTATAAATATCATATCACACTAACCTAACTTTAGTCTTATTATAACCTGTACATTATCATGTATTAGAAAAGGTATACGGTAGTACTAATTACTATTATTATTATTAAAGTCATCGCAACTATAATTCATAGACGTTTATATTATTGTGAGTAAAGACACACTAAAAGATGAGGAAAATTATCATCATAGAAGAAAACAATCAATAGATCAAAAACGCGAGAATCATTTGTTAATTGAATAAGAATAGTAATGAAAAATAATTGAGATAATAATTTCAGCTTTTTGTAATTGCGTTTGGTGATGAACATCACGTATTTGTGACGGTTGTACTATGGTTTTTTTTTAAGAAAAAAATACAATTCAAATATAATGCTAGACTTAACGGGTTTATTACATTATATATAGGAGCACAGTGGTGGAGGATGCCACAGTGACACGCAGGCCTGAATCAGTTCGCGTCCGCCCTCTAATCCTACCAAGCCCGCCATCCCTCCTCCGTGATTGGTAAATCTGTGTAAGATAGCTAGCTCTGAATTGGTGAGGAATGGTCAACTCAAGTCACTGCATAGACCAGATACACATTCAACCACCTCCACGAATAAAGTTGAACGCAAGTGTTTAGACGCCTCCCGCCCCAAGGGATTAATCAACGCCAAAGCTTATTTTATCTTATCTTATTGCATTGTATATCATTATGAATTGTGCGACAAAATGGCTACTTCGTCTAGCCGCTCCATTTTCAATCAGTACGATCAAATTTTTTCTCTGAAAATATCTTCCAGCATTTCTTCCAGGATATTACAAAAATATCGTCCGCTTCTGGTCGAACAGCTTCATGTCCGTGTGAGGAACAATGTCGTAGTGGATGTGAGCGACATAATGACGATGAAATTCTATGTGAAGACGTTTGTAAACAAGTTTGTTTTCCACTATTTATTCTCAATAATGATTCATAAGGAGCCTAATGTTTATTATGTCTGTTTATTTGTTTATTTTTAAATATATGACTTTTTTTCAAGAAACGCTTCACAAAACCAATGTAATAAGCTCAGACGTCAATAATTTTCGCAAAATTAACATGTTGATAATGAACTGCTACTACCGTAATCCTGTGCTGCAAAATATTAGATGTTCCACAGTTTTTATTGATTTTTGACTCACTAATAACTATGATAGGTTAAAACACTCTGATATTGACAAGCTATGTCTTTGAGGTAGTCATAAAACTCACGTACTCAGGCAGAACTCAAACTCGAATCATGCTCAGTTCTCATCTGATTTGTTATCGATTGCACTACTGGAGTAATTGAAATACGTTAATTTAATATTTTAATAAGTTACACGAGACCAAATTTCGTTTGAGGCTTTTATGGCTAATTCAAATGTTGGTATATTGACTGGTTGAGTTATTATTGAGTTGAAAAGTAACTAGTGAGGGATAGTATTGAATAGGCGTTAATTGTTTCATTAAAAGAAAAAAAACTTTTCTGGCTATTGTTCAGCTTACTTCTATTTTACCTCTGACATCAATTTTTTTTTCTTTGTCTAAATATGTCATAAATAAGTTTTATACATGTTTATTACAATATTTACAATTTCATTATTGATTTCTATGAATGGTAGAAAACTTTATTCTCCTCTCTATTTTAAAATATGACTCATTTTTTCCCTCGCTTTAAAGGTTTGCATTAACGATTGTCCGTTACAACAACAAGCTGATAATGAACAACCTCAAGTGTTGTTTAACTTCTCTGCACCGGAATGCATTCCAATCTGTGAGGAGGTATATGATAAATTACTTTCTATTGATATTTTTTTTTAAATACTCCTACTGAGTATCTTTTTTTCAGAATGTTATTGTATCGAATTATTTGTTAATATTATTGATACCAATAAGTTACTGGTATTTAGCAGGATAATGAAATGGACTGAAGCAGTACAAAGTTTTCACCTCATATTTGATCAGCCGTATAACAGATTCCTTACGCTTCTGCAAGTTCCAGTAGTTTTCGTTTGTTCACTCATCCAACGATTCTACTTCGCTGTGGTGATCTACAGCATAGGTGACGGAAATTGTCATGACTTATTCTATGATCGTAATCGCTAGTAGTTAGATAGTTTTTTCAGCTTAAAACATTCAGAGGTCTGGCTGATGGTTGTCTGTGAATGCGTTTGCGTCCTGTTTTGTTCCATTCCATAATACTTTTTGTCAACTTGTCCTTCGTCTTTCCAACCACGCAGCTTTAGTGCTTTGTGTAATCTGTAAACTCCTCAACGTGGTTGAGGGACTAGGCATAGGGTTCAGAGAATTGTGAACTCAACGATTAGAAATTTCTAACGTAGACTACACAGCTTCTCCTTTTTGACATTTTTAATGTCTATAGATCGTCCTAAGTGCAAGTGAGCTTAAGTACTTCAGTTTGAAGAGAACCGTCAGTCGTAATTTCGTTTCTGTGAAGGTGGAGCAGTGATCGACGTGCTGCAATGGAATTTACGAACGCACCCCAGACCTATCAATATCCAATGTGGATTGGTCGAACGTCTATCATTTGAGTACTGAGGCAGTACTTTATAAAGAAATGTTTTGATATAGCTGCCCAATCTTTTATATTTATTCAATTTTTTTTATCCTCTACAAAAAGAAAAGCATAAAAAATCTTAGTTGACTTACAAAAAACAGAAATAATTATAGCTTCAAGCAAAAAGCTTTCAGTCTTGCAATTCTCAATGTGTTGAGCGTCTACCGCAAGACCAATGCGGAAATTTATGTCGAGAGCAATGCAGTTTTGCTTGCACACAGGTGGTTTCGTTTATCTCCAATCGTAAAAACAGATCATAAATTTTGTGTCTGGTAAACAACAACAACAACAATCGATTGTTATTGAAATAACGTGAAGTTTTCAAGACATCGGAATCATCACAAACCACAACAACTGTTTCTCAATGTGTTCCAATATGCCAACCACAATGTGAACCTTCTTGTATTGAGAAAAAT
The DNA here is from genome assembly GCA_000816705.1 of Dictyocaulus viviparus. Classification (NCBI taxonomy): domain Eukaryota; kingdom Metazoa; phylum Nematoda; class Chromadorea; order Rhabditida; family Metastrongylidae; genus Dictyocaulus; species Dictyocaulus viviparus. Next base: position 21,009 of record KN716820.1, on the reverse strand, counting down.
AGTTCACCCAATGTTCAGGTAAGCTTTTAAGTTCTATCTTTCCTCTTCCGCACTTGTTAACACCATATAATCCTCAGGAGATCTATTTTCCTAACCTCATATATAGGAGGGAAATAATCCGCAGGCTCTAGTCCTAGAACGTTTTCTTTGATCATGTGCTTATTTGTTTGTTTTGGCCTTCCTCACTTTTACTCAACTTTTAGAAGAATTTTTTATCAAATTTATAGCTACCTATCAATTTTTCAAGCCAGAAATAAACTGTAGATTTTATACTATACTTAATTTTACTCGTATATTTTACTCGATGTAGATTTCTAGATGTTTCAGATTCAAGCCGAAAAATGTCAATCGCTATGCCATGCAGATTGTGTACCTCAATGTCAGTCAAGCTCATTAAGCTCGACGTCGCCCGGATTTAATTGCAGCGAAACCTGTTCGAAAGTTTGTCAACAGTCCTGTTTGACTCGAGCAATACTGACGACTCATAAACAGTCAACAGCAGTGGATCCAAAACCTGAGAACTGCACATCGCGATGCATGAAGGACTGTCAGAATATGTGCTTACACGGATTCGATAACTGCACAAAAGGTAATGAATTTATCTATAACTCAATTGACTGCCTTATTTGAAATATGAGGGAAGAGAGCACAGCTTTAAAAAGAACTCGCTTACAAACACTGGCTTACAGAATTTCATTTTGTTTTTGTCGTTCAGACCTAATACAACGTTGGCGCTTACCATATCGTTAGCGAACTTTTGAAACTCCGGAAATTTTATAAATTTAGAAAAATTTGCATAGAAAATGAATCACACATAAAAACGTAATGGAGAGGAAAACGATTACCCTCTAGTAGAGGTGAATCATTAGACATTTCATCTTAAGAAATTCTCTTTGTAACATTACTTCGCATTCAAATTACATTAAATGATAAGCATTGACGTTATCTATCGCCTTCTGCCAATGCGCCGCTCCTTTTTTGTCTTGACGTTGTATTGAAGGTGTAGGAATCATATCGGCCTGTATAATAACCTGAGAGGACCAGTCTATTGTCAAGTGAGTGCTGCTTATCCTCTCAGATTACTCAGATAACAATTTGCCTAAAGGATAGAACGCTTGGTTTGCCTAGAAACCGGACTCGTACCCAGTTGTCACTGTGGCCCTTCCTGCAACAGCGCCACTCGATTTTCAATAGAGTAAATCATATTACTTTATGAAAATGAGGAAAAATTATTCTGATGCCTTGAGATTCAGTCAAAATTATTACTTGCAACTCAATATAAACTGGAAAGCTTCTTTAATCTGTATAGAATATTCGATGATTAGCCGAATACTAAGTGGAAGAGATTTAATGCGATCAAGCGCGCGTCTTATGTGACATACTACCATTGATCGATGCGCAGTCACGATCAATACTTATAAATTGCACGTAGTTGTTACTCTGTAGCGTATTCGTTTCATGTTTTTGTACAATATTTCAGATTGTGATGTTAATTGTAAGCAACATTGCGCAACGTCACTTACTGTAACTCAACCACCAACGTCATTCATTTGTGAAATGCCATGTGATCAACAGTGTAAAGAAAAATGTGGAAGTAAAGGTATTATCGATTTATTGATTACCAACCAACAATGATATCATAAAGAATCAGTTTGTGATCTTTGAATGTTCAGATATCGTATGTAATGCAAACTGTTCGCAAAAATGTGATACGATTTGTACAACAATGAAAAATTGTGATCACGATTGTCAACTTGTATGTAAAGTGAGTGAAATTTTTATTTAAAGTGAAAAAAAAACAACTTGAGGTGAAATTATTGAGTGAAATTGAGTGAAATTTATCTTTTGAAGTTTCTATGGTTGAAATCTTTAACTTAGGTAAAATTTTATTCTGCTTCTTCAACATCACCGTTTTGAGATATTATTTTTTTCTATTAATAATATTTTGAAAAATAATAACGAAAAAACTTGAAACGAAGTGTTTTTATGAGTAAGAAAGTTAATCAATTAGTATGTTTTGTTCATTGAACGATTAGGATTCTTTTTAGAAACAATGCGCATTCTCCGGACAACTGTCACAACAATGTGATTCGGTTTGTAGTCGGTCCTGTGCGGATTTGTGCGACAAAAAACGATTGGAGCAAATTTAACACATTCGAACACATTAGCTTTTACACCAAAAATTTGTAATGATTATGATGAGGAAATTTGAGGTTTTTGTTTTTGACTAGACGAGTCCACTAAAAGCTTTCATTAATGTCTTTCCTAATAAATCATAGATCTTTTTTAGTGTATTTCATACTAGTGGGACCTTTTTTTTTAATCCACCAGAATTTCCATAGGGTCTATTTATTGATTGTGATAATCTTTTTTTTTGTATTCTAAGAATATTTGCACTACTATTGTTGTATTTTATTTTATTAATTTAATAAAGATGTATTTTGTTAGATTCTGTGTTATTGTACGATTACGTCATAGGTATTCAGCTCATAATTTCTTAAAGTTCTTATCACTTCCAAGATTCTAAAGAACATAGGTTTCTTGTTAATTAGCCTAGTTCGAACTTTCTCTAGAACGGGACCAGAAAGGAAATCGATTGAGGAAAAGATTGTTGTTCAAAAAACGCAACCTCTACTGATCAATGAACAGATTTTGGAAAACGCGCTTACCTCATCGACTTCATAGTTCTGCCAGAGCTTTGTTACTCGTCAGCGGCTTAAGCTGGCACCACACAATCCACCCCATGGATTTTATGAAAAGATCATAAAGCACTTGAGAGTTATCTTCTTAAATTAAGAGGCAAACAAAACACAATGTTATAGACTTCGCAGTACAAACGGTCTAAAGCTATCTATCTGCGAGATTCAGAAGAGTATGTGCTAGAAACGAAATATAAAACGATGGACTGGTCGTATAATGAGGAGAGAGGACGACAGATGGACAAAGAGAACTGTAGAACTTTATCCTAGAAGACGTAAACGTCTTCCCGGATGACCACCATCTACATTAGGGCGGATGTGTTCAAGCGCATGTGATCCTCATTTTCTTTCCTCATGCAATTCAAATAGATTAATATCATTCATGTACGAATAACACGTAATATCTTTGAAACACTAAGTTTTTAACGAAGTAATCGATAAGCATCAAAAGTACAATCGTTTTGAATGATTTTATTAACATAGACATTTTTGGTCGATAATGAGGAACAATCCATAATGTAAATTTTAATCCATAGTGACCCGTTTAATGGGTGGATAGATCGTCGTCCGAACCATAAAAGAGCATTGATCTATTGCAAACGTAACGTAATTACTTTTGCACCAATCTAACAATATTTACAAAATATATTCGTCTATTCGCAAATATTTCGATCGGCTCGACAGTCGGCAAATTGAGTTGCAACAAAAAGTCGACCGTTATGACAAACACAAAGCTGCAATTGAGGAGTTCCACGACCGGAACTCCGTGGCTGTCCATCTATGTATATATTTCCGGATTCTAATCGTATTTCACCCTGAAAAAAAACCTTTTTTCGCTTTTTTTTCTGAGGTCTGAGGTTCTAATGAGTTTCTATTTGTGATTCAAATTTCGAAATTCTGAAGGCTATCGAAAATATTTGCGTTATCGTGACTGCTCATTGAAATTTTCGTGACTTTTAGGTTTACATCAGACTATTTTCTTCATTTCTTTCTTACTCACCTGTTTTGATGATATGGTAATGTCTAGGAGAGAATTAAGTCGAACCTCTCCGGCTGATGTGAGTAATTCGATATCCTGTGCCGCATCAACGGAAACACTACGTGTTGGTGACTCTAACCTAAATTGCACTTAAGCGTTCAGTGTAAAAAAAGCCCGAAAGCAAAAACAATCAAGTAATATATCATTTAGAAATGCGGATTGCACGAGACCCTCAAGGTGATTCGACTCGATGCCTATACCTCCATAATGAGGTGGCGTTTTCAAAATGGCGAACATCACGGTGAATCAGTTTATTACATACATAGAAAAAACATCCTCCAAGCCCTAGATAGAGTATCTTCTCTATTCTCAACCCAGTAACGTTACATTTTTAAACTATTTATCAATAGAACAAAAAGATATACACTTTTTCCATGGGCGTGGCTCTCCGATCAGTTGATACGTAGCCAAGCTTGAGAAAACCCCTCCCTCTTATGAACCGCAACCTGGGAGTTATTCGAATCTCTTAGGAATTAGTGAATTGGTATCAAATTTTTCTCGCGACGCAAAGCAGCTCTGGCTTCACAACAACCTTGACTCCTTTGAGAGAGGTTAAATTATTTTCACTACCTCAATGGAGTGTCTGGTTCAGGTTGAACAAATGCAGTTTGTATTGCACCTTCAAATACACTACCACCATCATCTATAAATAAATATATTTTTTAAAAACAACAAATTTTTAAATTTCAAATTATTTCCGTGAGAAAAAAATTTTTTTCTAGAAACTCATATACCTAAAATGCGGAGGTTTTCCAATTTGAAACCGATTTCCTTTGAATCAGCAAAGAACAGCAAACGATTATCATTATCAAACACCTTTAAAGTTTTTTTTTTTACAAAAGTAGAAGAAAAAATTCGAATTGAATTCAGCAGAGATCACAAAACAAACGATCACTGATCGATATGTATTGTATCTACCTCAAATCGATTACAAATAGCCTGAGCTTTTCCGTCAGCTGTCAATGACATTCGTGCAGTAACTTGTTCAGAACTGTTTCGTGCTTGTATATGAATACCTCGAAACGAATCGATTGTTAGCGCTTCATCCTTGAAATCACAAAAAAAAATCGATAACGATCAATAACGTCGTATGATACGTTCCTTTAAGTCGGGAAAAATTAAAACTGATCTAAAATAAGCAGATGATAACTGAGTGCGAAATTCATTACCACTTATCACTCATATAATCACAGAGCAGTTGAGTTCGTCTTGAGAGTTACAAAAATGCAAATTTTTTCATAGAAATATTAAAAAAAAAATAGTTGGAATAAAAAAAAAGAGTATCAACACGACATTTTTAAGGCGGAACAAAATTTTTGACAATTAAAATGAAACATTTATTAAAATTAGAGAAAAATAAAGTTATAAGAAATTAAAAGTGCACTATATTCTAATTTGACTATAATTTGTAAAACTAGAACTAGAATTTTCATGAAGATCACAAAAAAAAAATCGATAAAATTACCCTCGCAGTGCTTAAATGTGAAAATGTGACCGGTTTATCGAATTGTGTTCGTCCTTCTACACGAATACCATCTTCTTGAATTTTTAACGCACCCATTCCATCCTGAATTATCGATTTATTGTTTTGATCTCCGGAATAACAACGGTTTATCGATTGATTTTTTCGATCTTCAAAGTATCAAAGCTTATTGATTAAGCGTTTTTATATTTAAAAATAATATTTACGTATGACAATAATAAATATATAATAATTTTATTGTAAAATTTCTTAATAACTTACTGTTGAAAAATCCAATACTGACATAATCCAAGCGGTAAGTGCAAGATTGAAAACGATTATAATAGTTAAAATAAGAATAAATATATATAAACATCGTTTACGCCATCCATAAATACCGACTCTAAACAAAGCGAAAACATTTTAATTCTACGATATTTTTTAAATCCTACTTTATATATTCATGTAGATCATAGAATACCTCGAATTACCTCACTTAGGCACTCAAATCCGCATTCGTTTCTAACGAACGATTCAAATTCGAATCATAAAAACTTCATGACTGAGAATATCTAGATATATAATGATGCTGAATGTATCGGAAAATTTTGAACCTCAAACGCAACGTTTAACTCAATATCTACAATACCTCTGAATTACTTGAGAAAGCAAAGACTTGAATTGATTCTACTTCACTAGAACGTACAACAACATCAAAAGCTCGAAAAGGTTATTCGCTCGATGATGTAACGAAATCAGCTGATCGTTCTCAGCTTTAGCGTTCTAGAGCTTTCAAGCCGCTGTTCAACACACGTCTATCTACTTCTTACGAAGATCTTAGCACATTTTTTTTTCGTTCGTTCGTTACGATTCCATGAACTTCTGAATCGTCTACCTGTAGATGTCGGCGTCAGCAATTGGTTTCATAGCCGAATGAACGACAGTGGTATGTGTTGTAGTTCCTGGATAGGTAGAATATGGCATTGATGGATTTAATGGCATTACAGAAGCGCCACGTGGTGGTTCTGGTGTTGATCCACTTCTACACCATACAGACGTATCGTTAACACCGTACATCGGATATCGACTACTCATACCTATTTTTTATATACATTTTTACTAGTGGATTTCTAGTAGAGAGAATAAATACTCATCAAAAATGATCTATAGCGAAAAAAACGCATTTCTTAGCAAAAATCAATCGATAATCGATCGATAACCACACAAATTCCTGCAGAATTATCTCAACCGCATGAATATTTCACCAAGATGCTTAAAATGAGTTATACGAGTTGATAAGCGGTGATGCTTCACATTTATTGATTTTATTCCTCTCGTACTTCACAGTCATCATATACTAATCATCAGTATTTTTTGATTTCATTAAAAACCGAAAAAATCCTCAAAATCACCTCACAAGACTTTTTGACAGAATTAAATAAATACTTTGAATACTTGTGGAAATAGGTAAAAGTAACATTAGGAGGTATTCAAGTGAAATATATGAATTGTATGAAAAGAAACATTATGATTGCTTTGACAGTAGATGATCTTCTTGAGTGAGGTGGAATAACGTAAGCAGTACAGAGATGATTTATCATTGAAATGATGTCTCTCTTAGAAATACAAACATTTAATGCTAAATATATGAAACAGAATAACAAGTATAGAAATATAAGCTGATTTTTAAGCTCGTGACGTCTACAACATGATGTCCATCACCTATCAGGATGCTGTGAAAGAAGTTCATAGGTTATCACGCTGAGATTTCTTTGTATAAGTTCAATAGCTGGAATATTCACTTTGTTTCGAAACCGAAAAATCGTTTTCCTTGATTACTCAATTCTGAGTCTAAAATGAACTCATACTTCATTCATTGAATAAATCAATGTATTGACCACTCATCAAAATACTTTACCAGTTTTATTGATTTTTGCGAGATAAAAATTCAGCGGATGAATAACTTTATTGAAAAAATCCTTACGAAGAAAAAAAAAGAAAAATCAAGTCAGATTTTTGTTGTTGAATAGAAATTTCAGTAAACACAATAAATACAACAAAAAATTGTTTTAGAAAAAAAAAACATGGAAAAATAGTTATATTCCATACGTTGAATAAAAATAGATACAGTATTCGTTGATCTACAGATCGATAATAGATTGATTTCAAGGTAACAATTGAGATGGTAATAGTCGCGCCAATGCTACAGATCATAAGCATCCCGAGTGCTTATATCAACTCAAGATCTCCTTTAACACAATGGTGATCTACGATATCGATTTTTTCTTTTGCAAAACTTATGAAATAGAAAGTACTCATGGGAAAAATCAATATCCATACAATGTCTCTGTATGAAATACGAAAAACTGAAGCGCTTTGAGGCGCTTAATAGTTTTTTTTTCCCTCTAAATTTTCATTTTGTCCTCATTTTCTATTAATATTCTAATTAAAGGACAAAGGAAAATATTACGATGAAATACTTTATGAGAAATGTTTTGTCGTGGTAATCAAATAAACAATAAACAAAACATTTTATAAAACCGCATAATTTTGTAATAGGATGAGAAATGATAGGAGTATAAGCTTATCAAATCGCTATAGATTTGTATTCTATCGATTTCATACGAAATGATTAATGTGAGGCGAATGAGGATAATGGTGGTTATAGTGGTGGATAAGAAATCAATGCAACGTATCGGTGTCGAACAGCTTCTCTCGCTTTACACATAGTTATTGTGTCTCGATTAAATGTGATATAATTGATAAAGAACTAAAAGGAGGAGGATGAGGAAGAGGAAGAGGAAACGAACAAGCAACTGCTCCAATTCATCGACAAATCCAGTACGTGACCACTACAAAAACTATCTATGAATGATTTTAAACTTATGCTAACGGCAAAATAAAAAAGCTGTATATCTTTCGCATAATGAAAATTAACGCATATTTTATTGTTGACAAACAACAAATACTTGAGTGAAATGTTTTCAAGCAATCGATGAATCATCAAACATGTCATCCCTTCAGGGCATATAGAGGGATGTTAAAGAAATCCCGAAATATGAACAGCATTGACCGAATGAAGATTACTCATCTCAAGTTATTGTACAAATCACGTTCGCACTAAATCACTCTTATAATATCATGTTCAAGACGAATGTTTGATGCATTACATAGGGACTGATCATCGCTTAAGCTTATACCTCATCTGAATGAAAATCAGATATATGTTGTTCGGCTGGAGTCATGTAAGTGCTTACAACGAGTGTGTGACGTAAAGTAAAAAAGTTTTCGGTTAGAAAATCCTTAATAATATTATCATTGAGTGAAATCTCCTCAATTACGATAGGTCAAAGAAGAATTCACTGTGTCACTTCATTGATCTTTAACTCATCCAGCTTTTTTTGTGTTCTTCGTTGTCTTCATTAAATTTTCTCAATCACCAAACATTATTTTCAAAAAAATATTTAAAAAATAATGAAATGAAGGGGGCGCAGTGGCTCAATGGTGGAGGTGCCGCAGTGACACGCCGGCCCGAATCAGTTCGCGGCGGCTCCCCAGGCCTACCAAGCTCTCCATCCCTCCGGGGTCGACAAATTAGTACCAGAGTAGTCTGGATAGGATAACTGGCACTGACTTGGTGAAGTGTGGTCAACTCAAGTCATGTATAGACCAGGCACTCATTCAACCACCTCCACGATATCATGTTGAACATGAATGGGCGCATCCGGCCACAAGGGATTGATCAACGCCAAAGATTATCTTTTTATCTTAATGAAATGAATGTGTGATTCCTCTAATGACCGTTACAGCATTTGATTCTGATTGTGATTATCTAAAAGTACAACAGTTTCTGTACTAATCAATAACTTCTCAATATAAGACGTACGAAAACCTCTGTAAGGAGCCAAAATAGTGAATGTACTGATAGCAGTACACTAAAACAACATTTCCACCATTTCGACGTCTGAATAGACGTTTAATATTTTGACTTCAACATTTAATCTTCAATCAATCTATAATATAGTCGTATATGGCTTTTTTTTTTCATATCCCTAATGATGCTGAGTCAACAGTTAAACTTGAGCCTCAGGTGGAAAACGAACTCGCATCTACAGGTGTTTGATATACTATGAACAATACTACTCTATCATGTTGTCGAAATAATATTTTACTATTTAAATATACTAAAAAAAACTAAGCAAAAAGTACGAAAAGTTTTGAAGCCTACCAGTTTGCTACTGAGCGATATTTTGTTAAAAATTTTTGAAAAGAATGAAAATTACAGTATAACACCTCACCGTGTATACCTTGACTCAGTTTTTCTCTCTATGAAGACTCTTTATGAAGACGTGAGGGTGGTTGGATGAAAATAAGCTATATTTTGTACTATGATGATCGGTTTTATCTAAAAAATCAGTGATGATAACAATACTGATTTCTTCTGATCAATTCACTGACCACTAAGGAATGAAGGGTTTCGTTTGGCTCAGTTCGGAATTGAACACGGACAAATTGTGTTCCAGCAAGCTTATTACCTCACCTACAACTCCACTACACGACTTCAGTTTCGACGAATACATTTAAATGAAACCTAAATTTAAAATTTTTCTCTCTTTTTCATATGAAATAATTTAATGATATTAAGTGTCGCAACAACACCAGATTACGGTATATATTATTGAGGGAGTTCAATGGTTTACCGTACCGAAGAGACATCTTAGCAAGTGAAAACAATACAGAAGATCATCAACAGCAATTAATTTTAATAGTCGTTTAGGCAACAAAAAAACAAATTTATTTTGTGCACGTAATGAGGTATGGAATGAGTTCAGTCGAGATGAGTAATTGGTAAATATTCTAGAAAATGTCATTTTTGCCTTTTGAAGACACCATTTCTTATTCGTTTTGAATTTGTATGATTTCAAAGTAGTATGAATATATCTCATAGTCATCTCCGTTTTTTTTAGCATGTAATCTTTTCGAACGGTTTGTCGACTCATCGAGGTTGAGAGGTGTTCGTAGAGAGATTTTGAATTCCTGCATGGAAACCTAGCTAGCCGTTAACCTATCATGCATCACCACTCTAGATGAATCAAAGCAGATGCGATATATCTCTGATTCATGAAAGGTCGGTCATTACGTATGACGATGGCCCTAAATAAATAAAGGATAAATAAGGATAAAAAAATAGGCACTGGATAGGCCGGCCTCAAAACTCCAAATGAGCAATGTCTACTACAGCACATAGGTTTCCTCCTTAGTACCTAATACGCTGCATTCTATCGACTACGACGTCGGATCGCAGGACAACTGATGAGAGATGATCAAATTTCAGTTCAAACGCTACGTGAATGGGAACGAACGAAGAGAATTCTTCTAAGACACGACATAGAGACGATATCTTACGTTATACCTATAACACTATACGGTATCTTCAGATACCGACCCTTCATATACTTTCAGGTGGTACTCAACGTCCTGTGAGGAACGAAAAGCAAGAAAAACGACATGAGTCAATCAGATGACTGAAACCTCGTCATCGTTTCTGGCTTCTATGTCACATTTTAATGGAAGGAAACCATCTGGTACCGAATACTTCACGTCGTTTTTTGGATTCTTATGAGTGACACTCATAAGGTTTCAATGGGTTTTTTTTTATTTATGTTATTTATACTGATGATTTTATTAGTACAGATATCAGAATAGTAGTAAATATCACATATATACAAGAAATGTAGCACCTTGTTTAATTTCATAATTAGTTAAAAATTGTAAAATAGTCATAAACACCAAAGAGCATCTTATTGAGATCTTGCGACAACTATCACAAATGAAATGCAAAAAGAAAAATCAATAAAAAAAAAGAAAATGTTCAGAAAGTCAAAACAGAATTCATTAGACGATGTCAATTAGAAGAGGAGACACATTACAGTACACTTATTTCTAAGCGAAAAATCGATAAATCGATATAAGCACCACCACATATGAAGAAAAGTGAAAAATCTGATCGATTTTGAAGAATTTTTTCAAACAAATTTATTGATTAGTTAGGGGATGCAGACTAATCGAGTCGCGAGCAAGTCGCGTCTGTCTCTAATTCAATCAATAAATTCGCTTGGAAAATTCTCGATTTGAAAGGAAAATGCAATCATTAGGATGCGTATTTGAATAAATCCCAATTATGTGGTCATTTTTTCTGGAAAAGCGGGAAAGATACAAAGTTTGTTTTTTGGTTTATTGATTTTTTCGAGGCGTACTTGTCCTCCGATCATTCAACGTAGGCAATTTAAGTGATAGTTCTACCATTAAGCTTGAAGTATTCCATTGAAAAAAAAAGCAAAACAATGGTACAATGATTTTTTTCTGCTGGATAAACGATTGCATTGATTTTTTATGACACAAAAAGAAAAGCATTAGCAAAAGAAAAAAGTACGCCGCAGCACCATTTAGAGTTTCTGGTTAATCGACGACGCCGCCGCCGCCATCGCCGTCGCCATCGCTGCCGATGATTATACGGTGACAGATATTGACGTGGTCAAGGAAACTTCTAGAATCCGTGATGAAGATTAGTTTTTGGCACAAAACCAAGTCCTAATTTAGCTAGGCACATATTTTTTCGTAACGTCATCACATCAAAGTAAGCGTCCCGAATTCCAGACTTGATTAAACCAACTCGAAGATAGCGAATAAATGTGTAGTAATCGCAAACAGCAGCAATCTGTAACAAAAGGAAACTGAATATTTCTCTGAAAATTTGCCGTTTTCATTTCATAATGTTAGGAAAATGGTAGATCAGCTTTAAGAGTATTGAAAAAAAAGTGATAACACTATGATCTACACGTACAGAATCATGTTATATTTTCAATTGATCCAATACAGTTCATGGAAACCAAACAGATAACATCTACGCACCACATCCACGTCATATATGAGTTATGATCGTTTATTTGATGCATAACACTATGAGGATGAGTAGAAATCCCAAATATTGATCATTCCTTGGCCACGTGACGTTGATCAATCGCTTGTGGCTGGATGCGCCAACGCATTCGTGTTCAACGTGATATCGCGAAAGTGGATGAATGCAAGCCTGGTCAATACAATGACTTGAGTTGACCACTTTTCACCAAGTCATTGCCAGTTATTTTACCCAGATTTCTCTGGTACCAATTCACCGACCACGGAGGGATGGCGGACTTGGTAGGCCTGGGGTGGGGGGCGACAGAAAACCGATTCAGACTTGCGTTTCACTGTGGCATCTCTACCACTGTGCCACTGTGCCTCCCTAGGACGATACGCAGTGAATAATAGGTGTGAACTCAATTGTTGTCATCCTAACGGATAATTATGACATCTATCTATTTCTAGTATTGGATTGAAGAACAGTTTAGTTTGGTAATGTGGCCCCGCCTACCTCTGCTTCATAAAAAGTATAAACGACTACAACATAAAGCAGTTTTCTGTCAGTCAATAAATATCTCCAGCACACATTCTGTCATTTATATGCGATTATCATCCGTACCGTTTACAAAATTTAAATTTAAAAACAAAAATAATGTATACGGACCCGGTTTCGAGCCAATAACGATATTCTATGCCATTCACTACCTTCAGCAACGCGAACACGATATGGACAAAAACGAGAGATGTTCGTTAACGCACAAAGCCTAAACTTTTAAGCTATTCTTGATAATAACCTCCTCATAAAAGTGTTGAGGTAAATAAAACACAAAACTGAAACACATTGATGGAATATTAACGGAGAAATTTTATTAACATTGTATTAGACTCACATTACTGACGGTTTGTCCTCATTAACCGGCTCCAGTTCCAATTTATTTGCAGCGATTGAGTCAAGAATCGCGTCGGATAGCTTGAAAATAGGAAAATTCTGTTTTGTCACTCATTGACTAGTGAGAATTTCTCGACTAAATCATCTTAAAGGACCGTCCAAAATATTAATAGTGGATGGAGCTTATTACGATGATTTTCCACTTCGTATACAAAATAAACGTTTCAAAAAACAAATCCACAACTCATACGTTTCGTACTCTCTGGGATTTCCCTCAAATACAAATCGCATAATCAGAATAACCCTCACTGAGCCCCTGGTTCTATGGACCAAGAACGTAGAATTGTAAAGATATAGAGAAAAGAATAGAATCAGGTTATACAGATGAGTTCAAGTAGAGTTCCGATGAGTTCCAAACAAAGTAGAATCCATTCATACTAGTTATTCAGACCAATTGGTAAATGAATTCAGTTCATCTGTACGGACTGTACAGAAAATTTTGTTCGTTAAAATCCCTATCATAAAAAAAAAGAGCCTGTCAGATTATTGGCATATTATACAACTCTATAAATTTTTTAATAGAAAAAAAGTGATTTTTTAAGATAAAAATTTTTTTGATCTACCTCTTTAGCATGAAAAAGCATACACGGTTCTACTTCTTCCGAATTAACTCGCTCCATAAAAGGATGATGTACTAGCGGATGACCGGCTTCACGCCATGACGTGAACTCAGACATTAAGATCGGATCGATCTTAAATGAATACGTTTGAGACGTGTTTACCTCAACCTTGTTTTTTGCATACATAATCAAAATCAAACTACTACCAACATTGTACGAAGGAGAGTTAGTTATTCTATTATCTATAAAAATATTCAAGAGCATAATATACTGTGATTTCAAGACAAAAGCTGATAATTTGTTTTCTCTGGTGTCGAACTGTTTAACAGTAAAAGGAGTATGACGAGGTGGCGATCATTCCTCTCTTAGAAAAAAAATCACCTCTTCAACCGCATCAGCTAGTTTCTGTTCGTTATCTTTCTCGATTTCGTGAACCATTTGCGTGTTCAACGACGGTAAAGTGTACGATTTTCTTGATTGTGTTGCTCCAGAAGAACTCGATCGTTTTGCTGACGCTGTAGAATTTGGGAAAATTTTTCCGAACAAAGAAGAATAATTATTGTGCATATTATAAAAGCTTACAAGTAGAGAACAATTTCGCTAATGCAGATTTGTGTTCTGGTGAAGTGTGTTGAAAATGATTTTGACCCATTCCTGGTGTTTGTACTAGTAATTTCAACGCTGCCACTTCAGCTGTAAGAACTTCAACCTGAAATTAGCCTCCGAGTCAAAAAATGGATTATTAGTGAAGAAATAAAACTGTTCGATCAATAATCAATATGAAACTCAGTGATACTATTGAGCCATATGACGAAATAAATAGCAAAAATAATCGATTGTGGTTGTTTAAGTGCGTTCCACTTAAGAAATTTTTTCTCCCTAATGTGATTAGAAGTTGCTAACAACTCGACTCAGATGATTTCTTGACAATAGGGACGACCTCATAAGTGTTTCTTGTTCATAGGTGATGTCCATTGAGCACAGCAGAGAGATTGAAGGAGAGCAGTATGAAGAGGAGGGAATTGCACAGAAGAATAAGAGCAGCATGGGCCACATTAGGGACTCTGAATGAAGCCATCGATAACCGACCTACTCGTTTTTGAGGACGACGAGTGGGGGATGTATTCATAAAGAGAATCAATCAGCTCCTATTGCAGCTGCCGTTAAGTTACGGTAAGAAGATCGCCTCAGTCACCATGTTAAAATAACACTCCTAACATGAACGACGATAGCGAGAAGAAGAGATGAATGGAAGATGTGGTGATGACCAGGCAACAATTGAAGATGAATCTTCTAAGTTCTTAGGTAAGTAATAAGACTATTGTATTTGTAAATGATGTAATAATAGATCAGCGATCGTAAGAACTCACATCTAACCTCTTCGAAAGAATAAATATGCAATAAATGTATTCCTATTTTTGTTCCTCACAGATGAATGACTTTTCATTAATCTGTGAAACGGGAGAATTTTTGACTTTTTTCTAAAGCTTATAATAGAATAATAGGTCATAATGACGTGCTTATATCAGTAATCGTGTTGAGTTAGTCGCAAAACTTGGGACCTCAGATGAGACTCAAACCTCCCACATTGACAGATGTTCAGCCTAGTGTGCTACCGTTTACAGTATCGATGTTCACGTTCTACGTGACTACTCAGTGCTAATAAATGTTGATGCAAAAAGTAATTACAAACTTATTAAGTATAAAAAGTACTTATACAGTTCATCTCTAATTGAATGAGTACAGTTTAACTCTTCACCTGCAACTTAAACTCATTCATAAGTCTTTCAGCTCGTTCACGACGTTCTTCAGCATAATTTACCATTCTGTATGCTTCCTGGAAATGGAAAATATGCTTATTGATTGCTTTTTGGTAATTTTTTAATACAAATATTAATATTTTCTATAGAAGATTCATAAAAAAATAAACAAATAGCTTTTTTCTTTTCAATCACCGTAACAATTTAAGTGTTCTAAATTCGTTTTGAAGCTAAATAGTCTCTATTACTGGTATAATTTTATATTTATAAGCTAAAAATATAGCTTTAAGCATAAAACAATATAGTTTGTAAGGATGTTGAGGGAAAAAAACGCAAAACTCAGTAGCATATCTTTAACAATGATATCTATATGGATTTAGGTTTGTCGATTGATAGACCTGAAAGAGTTTCTCGGTGAGTTCTTGAACTTCTGCGTCAACTGAGTCTTGAATTCGTGACATTCGACACATTTTCTCATCTTTTTCAACTAACGATCGGCGAGCAGCCCTAAAATCACAAAAGTAAATATGATAGAAAAATTTTTTTATGCCATAAGCATTTCATTTCAATCGATCACTCTACAATTCCTGAGTTCCTTTATTCATCGTTTCCTAAAGAATAAAACAATGAGGAGAGTGTGTAATGTAGTATTTCGAGGTTCAACAGTGATACGCAAACGGTTTGAGTCAACACGAAGGCGCTATCAACCCTTACATCCCTCAGGGTCAATAAATTGGTGGTTATTGAAATGTGGTAAAGCTAAGCAGTACAGGCACATTGCCTAAAGCACACTTGCACTCTCTCACCTCCACAATAACTTGAAGACGATGAATATGTGTCCTCACAAAAATCAAACAACGTCAAAAAGTTTTGCAGGCCCTGGGGGTCTACGGCAAACTTGATTAGGTTCAACGTTTAACTGAGGCACCTGCTATCATTGCGACATGCACTCCATAATTAATCTGATTAGTAATCCTTAAGTAATTATTAAGTAAGCAAAAATTTATGTGCATAGAATTTAAGCTTTATTTTTACTTAATTCGTCAGGGAATCTCGTTAGCACTCAATATAACTCTGCCGGATATTATAAGAAAACACTTGAAGAAGAAACCGAACAGAATATTTGCGAATTAATTAAGCTTATTCTTTTTATTGGGGGCGCAGTGGCTCAGTGGTGGAGGTGCCGCAGTGACACGCCGGCCCGAATCAGTTCGCGGCCGCCCCCCAGGCCTACCAAGCCGGCCATCCCTCCGGGGACGGTGAATTGGTAGCAGAGGAATCTGGGGAAGATAACTGGCACTGACTCGGTGAAAAGTGGTCAACTCAAGTCATTGTA
>KN716819.1:0-46537 GCA_000816705.1 Dictyocaulus viviparus | reverse complement strand
AATTCTACCATTATATTTCATATAAAAATTGTGTTATTGGTTATGCAAACGCATTTATAACAATCGCACAAAACACAATGTATTGTTTTATTCATTAAGTACACATCAAATGTATACATTCCTGCATTGTACCTGACATTTCGTCTACCTCACTATTGATTCGGCTAATCGAAGCAAGTGAAATCCATCGTTAAATAGTTACGGTGAAGTAAGACTGGGAATACAAATAACAACCACAACTTTGATTATAAAGTCACGTTAGATAGCTACGACACACAGTCATTTTACCATTATGAAGAACTACACTTTTCAATAATTTAGTATTCTTATATAATCCAAAGAAATGCGAGACTCTGCGGTTAGGTGTCACCATTATACGCAGGTTTGAATCAGATTCGTAGTCGCCCCAGGGCCGACCCATACCTCCGAGGCTGGCAAACAGCTACTAATTTGGCCAAAATAAATAGCAATGACTTGGTAAAAATTGATCAGCTCAAATCACTGTATGGATTAGGGCTCGCAATCAATCACCTGCACGATATTGCGTTGAAGATGAATGCGTAGAAGCGCACCATAACAGGGATTGATCAACGCCAAACTTTATCATATCTAATATCTTACGTAATCTAAAATACCCATTATCCCCAACATTATTAGCGAGAGCTGGTCAGTAAAATAGTAATCCTTGAAAAAAATTCAATTAAGTCTTTATTACGATGCAGTACGCGAGATGAACAAACAAAAATAAGCTGGAATCTAACAGAATAGAAGTATAAGTAAAAACCTGACTGAAGAAAGAAATTGAAATAGAAAACACACAAATAGACAAGGCAGTAGATACATTCGAAGTCATGTATTCTTAGTAGGGGTAATAACACTAAGATCAGCAACATGTAATGAAAACATGTATAAACGTATCACAGGAAATACCGGTATAGAAAAATCATAATGCAAATATGAGACATCGCACAAAAAACATTAAAATTTACATTATACATAAGGATAATGTGCTTCACAGTAGCATGAGATAACAGGATGTTTCGAATGACTTGAAAATGTATAGAATGGTTTTAAAGAAAAAGGTACAAGTTCCTCACACGTAAACATCTTCGTTTATGTTCGCGCGCAACATACATTGATAGTATGTTGAGCTCTTTCTAATAAATCTATAGGCCGCGATCCAGTAGCACTGTCAGACTTGTAGTTATTGTACCTATAAAAAGAGTTGGTAAAGAAAACACGATAGAAAAGAACAATTAAACGAAAAATTATCAATAAAGAATAACTGAAGCATTCAAAAAATGATCAAATCAATTTTGGAAGGACGTAGAAAATGTTAGCAATCAATTCATACAAAAGTCAAAGAACACCCTAGAAAATTAATAAATATAAATGCACTTCTGCCCTCTAATTTCTCATACCCTTTCAGATGGATTACCGCCCCAACATGGCTGAAAGGTGTCCTTAGGATTTTCATTTTGAACGCGAAACCTAGCCAATAGTAGGTCTATCAAGAATCGCCATCGTCTTGATGAAACAAATCCACAACGAGGGACATCCTACCGCACGCCCCAAGGTCATGCACACAAAACATAAAATAAGAATTGAAGTAGATGAACAAAAAAACTCGGCATTTTGATAATTGTATTATAAACACTCAAAATGTGCTTGAAAATTGTGTCAAAAATAAAGGCTTAAATTAACCAAGCAGAGATCAGAATATATAAGATACATATATAACGGGGGCGCAGTGGCTCAGCGGTGGAGGTGTCGCAATGACACGCTGACCAGAATCAGTTCGCGATCGACCGAAGCCCGCCATCCTTCCTGGGTCGGTAAATTGGTAGCAGAGAAATGTGGGTAAGATAACTGGCACTGACTAGGTGAAAAGTGGTCAATTTGTCATTGTATAGACCATGCACGCATTAAACCACCACGATATCACGTTGAACACAAATGCGTTGACGCATTCCGCCACAAGGTATTGATCAACGCCAATAATTACCTTGCCAATTACATATATAACAAACGAGAAGATAGGCAAGAAATAAAAATAACTGTGAACAAACCTAGTAGAGCCTCCGAATCTCTGATCCGTTGCTTTCATATCGTTAGTTAATCTTCCAGCAACATGCTCGAAAAGGTTGTCTACATTTGTTGCATCTAAGGCCGAAGTTTCAAGAAAATAGTCAAACCCATTTACTTCAGAAAAATCCTGTCCAATTCGTCCTGGAACTTCACGCTCTTCCTCCTTATCTACTTTGTTGCCTATAAACTTTATAAATTTTATCTCTAAAATTATCAGCGACAGGCAAGTGTAGATTTTACACATTATATCTTCAAAAACAGTAAATTCGTATATTCGTAAATAAAATCAAATGAACCAACCAACTAAAATCTTAAGTACTTTCCTATTTGCGTATGATTCTATTTCTGCCAACCACTCAGGTAGACAATCAAAAGAAGGTTGACAAGCCACATCATACACTAGAACGATAGCGTGTGCACTTCTATAGTAGCTCTGTGTTATGGAGCGAAAACGTTCCTGACCAGCAGTATCCCATATTTGTAGCTAGAAAACTGGAACTTTCAACACCAATAACATTAGTGATATACGCAGACATCGCCACTCATACGCGAAACTAAATACTTGGGCCAAAAAGGAAAAATCTACTCAGTAAAAATTATTTAAAAAAACAAGTATAAATAAATATTTTAAATTTGGAGTAAGTGATAAAGTGAATGGAGTAACAATTGCTTCGTCGTTACTGAACAATAATTGTATAATTGTAATTGTATAGTGCGCAGTTCTAAACAAAAGGGTTCATCGAAAACTCTGAAGTAAATCAAAAGCATTCACTTAGAAGGAAAGTGAAAATTAAGTTTGAAAGAAGCCAAAGCAAAATGAAGGCAAACAGAAACAGATAAACGAGCGACCACAGAGGGATAATTAAATATAATAAAAGATGAAATCTTCTAATCGTATAAGCGCAAAACGAATAATTTTACAAAAATTTTTCTTTATCTGAAAAAGAGAACCACATACCTTAATCTTGTCATTATCCACTTTGACGGTTTTAATCATGAAATCGACCCCGATGGTTGCGCTTTGCCCAGGAGGAAAAATACCATGTAACAAAGATAAATCAAGAAAGTGTCGAAGAAAAAATTCTTAGTAGTACCTGTGTGAACTTCCGAACAAGGCAGGTTTTTCCAACCCCAGCATTACCGACAAGCACAACTTTGAACAGATATTTATAATCTTCCATCTATTGTATAATACGAATATGCTTGAATAATGTTATAATTAACAAAGTTCTCTGTAAAACTAGACCAACATGGATGACGAAAACCAACAAATTGTAAGACAAGGGAACAATCCTCAGCTGATCAGTTGTCGCTGATCCGGCGCCAACGTAGACTGAAAAGACGTCCGTACAACTTGATCGGAGCCGAGATAGTCCATTTACATAGTTTGGTGATGTTTTCTTCGTTTTCTTTGGTCAACATCGATCAGGATGTTTAACGTTAATGCTAATTGTATATCTGTTATTGTGAAGTGTGGTCAAATGTACGTTATTTCTTATTATACCTTGATGTATTTTTTTGGTAAAACTTTCCTGGGATTAGTTGTTCTAAATGTTACCGTGATATATTCAGCACCATACTGTTTTCGTTGCAGTTGTTAAACTTAAAATATTTGTTGGTTTTTTTTTTGATTAACTCAGAAACTTACGCAGTGCGTTTTGCTGACGTCACCAGCCGACATCATGAACGCTATCTGTCGTTTGCTGTATTTCCGGATACGAATTAAAACACTGGATATTTTTCGCTTGTTTGATATCATCATGTGACAGCAGATCGGCATAGTTGTAATTTCTCCCCACTTGTTCAGAAGTTTTGAGCGACCATAAAGGAGTCCTAAGAGACGTGAAGCCTAATGTTTGTCTGGTTTCTTTATCACAGAAGGAAAATATTAGTCTCAAAATTGATGCATGGTGACAGATGAATGTGTAGCTACTTTTAAGTGTGCTTTTCTTGGCGTTTGTGACTGCTAGTGACCTATGGCGTGTCGCTTTCGCTGAAGTGACTCATGTGAACGTTATTTTTCCTAGCATCTCATGTGAAATGTGAAGTTGCGTGGGTGGAGGTGAAACAGTGACACGCAGGTCCGATTCAGATTGGAGCTGACCCCCAAGTCTACAAACCGTATCATTCCTCTGGGATCCTAAAATTAGTACCAGAGAAATCTGTGTAAGATAAACAGCATTGACATGGTGAAGGGTGGTCAACTGTAGTTCCTCTATGTACCAGACCCCTATAAAACCACCTGCATGATATCACGATGAACACTGATGCGTTGCGGACCCCAAAACAGGGATCAATCGACGTTGAAGCTGAGCTCCTATTTAGGAACTAATGTCGTCATGGGATTTAATTTCAGTTCTTGCCACTTTTTTCCTAAAAACTGATCATTTCTGTGGCATCATGGGCGATAATTTGTATAAGAATTTTGGTTGTCTAAGCCGATATGGCCATTTTACTTCGTTAGATGTACGGCTTTTGCAATTTCGCCCTCATTCTACATTGCTCGTTATCGAGCGTTTGCATCAGCTTAAATAGATGGAAAGTACCACCTACTTTTACGTTTTCCAATCTTATATCGCTGTCTTTTGGAAAAAGAACTGGTTTGTATCATCGGATTTATTAGCTCGTTCATAGTCATTTCTGCGTTCGCTCGTTTATTAGAGGGTTCATTTTTCCATATTTTATTTTGGGAGCTGGTGGGACCGAACTATTGTTTTCAGCTAGGTAATCTTGTTACATACAGGGTTCATATTATATATGATAATTGCATCTGTTACTACCTCCATCGCTTTAGATAAGTATTTTTCTTGTACCTCTTAGTCTTTTGATCTTATCCAGCTGTAGGATGAGTGATCTTATATAGCTAGCTGTCATAGTTTTATAGTATATTATCAATCCTTGTTGATGTTTTGCTTAAAAACAGCAGATCATCTTTCATGCTTTTGACCAGCATAGCAGAAACTCAAGCTCACAGTTAGCGATACTTCGTGTTAACATGGATTCTTCTCTAATTTTCATCACTTAAATGATGCGAGCCGTTTGAATAGTCGTAGAAGTCTTTTTTCTAATGTTAGGCATCAGTCTCGTAGTCATGCATGGATTTAATAGCCACAAATAAATCTTTAGGTGAATATATCAATCGTTAGTGAATTTTTGCATATAGTTAATCTCGCTGTTGTCGTATTCGGGAACTTCGCACATTATTTTAATATAGATGCTTATTCGAAAAGAAAGAACTATCAGGTGTATGTTGTGTGTTTGAGTATGAGCATTCTTACGCAGTTATCTTTCCAGATAGAATATATTGTCTTTCATAAATCTTATGAAGCATAGTTTTTTTTATATATTATCAGTTACTTATCAAAAAAAGTAACAAAAAAACATAAAAGTAGGGTTTTCCAGAATTAAAAATGTTGGAAAGTGGTTAAATGACAGCATGTGGATTGTCAACGGCTAATACTCATTTCAGCGTTTCATCCATTACTGGACGGTCAGAAGAATGAGGAATAGTGATGGTGTGTTATCCCAATTATGTTCAATGGTCAATGCTTCTCAGCTGTTGCGTTAAACAGCGATATGTTCACAATGCTCAATAATTCTCATTTCTTTTGCTCCTCATGAGGCAGCGTTTTATTGATGCAACATTTATTTTTATTTTGATAATTATTGGCGTATATAAGCGCACTGAACCCTGAACCTAAATGAAATCTTTAAATTCAAATTGTGTTTATACATATATATATTTGGTATTTGAGGACAAATACAGTATTCACGCTCAGGTATCCATTTAAATGTAAATTATAAGTGTAAATTTGTCGGCTTTGATTAAAACGTAATGCATGTGTTAATTCGGGTTCGGGTTCAGCAGCCGTTAGGTTGGCTCCAAACTTGTGTTAAGGCACCTCAAGCTTGGGTAATTGAAGCTGTATTTGAGTTATTCATGTAGATGTCTGTACTAGGATATGTACAGCCATATATTGCTGTAAGACGAAGGTTTTCATTGTACAATATTGTGATTTGTTAACACATCCTCTGTGAAAGGCTGTTTACAGTTCAAAATAATGTTTCAGAATGTTTTCTGATTTGATTGCATTTCCAAGGAATTATAATTTCAGTGAATGTACAACTTTCTATTGCACAAATACGGCGACTGAAGGAACGTGTAGAATTGTGTGGTCGTCGATTAAGAAGATTAATAGATGAGAATGAGAAGAACGAAGATAGACTCCAACAAATGCGTAAAAGGTGTCGATTGCAATAAATATTAAGGTACTCGAAAGTCAAATATTCTAGAGCTGCTACTCTTGATTGTGATCTTAAAAGACGCTTAAGTATCGGTAAATACGGCAATCCAGAAGTTGAGGGAGTGATACTACGTGAACTCGAAAAGCCACTGGTATGTGCGGTTCGTAGTGTCGTTTTCATTTGTTTATAAATACACTTCGTTTGTGTAGCAGCTGTGTTGGTGTATAGTGCGATTTTTCCACGTCTAAATATCTGACAATACTACTGAGAAGATTGACATTTTTCCTTTTATGATGTTTGACTGTTCAAAATTATTATTTATTTTAGGATTATGAAATTGAAACAGCTGGAAATTTTCAGAAGAAAATGGCTCATGTCAGACATTTAATGGCAAAATTGCTTGTGAGAACAAGCTTGAATGAATGGGCTGCCCAACAAGTCTGTAACAAAATATGCTATTTATTCACTATAATGAATAAAAAATGGATGAGGCTTAACTGGATAAATGTAGACGTCAATTATGATATACAGAATTATTAGATCTTATCATAATTTGGCCATTGTAATACAAGAGTCGTTGGATGGATTGTTATTGTCTTTGGTTTGGATTTCTTACTGTGTCATATGCAATGTGTAATGTCATATTGTTTGGGTAAGCTGCGAGGTAAAAACAGACAGGCTACCAGGACAGATTGAACAATTATTTTTTATTTTTAGGTAATTTGTATTAAATTTCTTAGCTGAATACGAGGTTTAAAAGTATCATTTACTCATTAAAGAAACCTGACTTTTTAGCGGTTTTGGCTACCTAGAACTGAAAAGGTTAAGACTATCTACGATTCTGTCAGTCGAACACTTCCATCACTTTAATATTTCCAATGGTTATAAAGTTATAGCCTCTACAAATAGACAAAGAAACAAAGCACGGTTAAAAGCCATTGAAGACAATGACGTGTTTATCATACATATTTTTCGAACAAACTAGGTATTGCTGGGAAACTTCGTTCCAAACGGATAGTATCTGAGAAGCCCCACTGGGTACGCTAAAGCGCTATCTACATCACAACTGATTGATTATATGATCTTCTGTACACAATAAAAAATGCAACAAAATTATCCTTGAAATTCGTTAAAAAAAGTTAAGGAAATGGCGGAACAAGAAAGAGAGGTTACGGCCAGAATTCGCGATGCTTCTAATGCTCGGCAAATGCTACGTGATGTACTTATGGAAAGCAAGAAGAAGGCTGAGGGAGCGATGATCGAAAGGAAAAATCGCTATGAGGTAACTAGAGTTGTTTCTCATTCAATCATCTAATTGAAATTTCCGTTATTTTGGTATTGTGTTGTTGATAAGCGCTATGACGAAACAACAATATCGTTGAAACTATACCGATAGTTTTTCAATAGCTTGCCGTCAGTTAGCTTTAAAGTTGTTGACATGTCATTCATGCCCTACTGTTTGTGGTCTTGTCAAACTCTCAAGCTATGAATATCGATTGTCATAACATATAATGTAATCATCACTGGAGAGGTGATTTTTTAGGAGCTGCAACGACTTGAATGTCAGTACGAAACATGCGCAGCTGGTGCATGGTTAGCGATTACTGAAAGAAACAGGTTGAACATAAGTTTTGTTAGCAGAAGTAACTATAGTCTTTCAGAAACCGCTGTTATTAAAAAAAGGTAGAATAGATAACAGAAATTTTGGTGCAGTATTATGCGACGAGTGAATGAGTGATTGGCGTTATCCTAAGAAAGCTTCGAGTGCACGGAGAACGTCGGGAAATTGGCTTAGTAGGCACGAAACCAGATTCGAGGTACCGGAACGTGACCGAATGAAATAAGCAAAGCAATATGCTTGCCGGAAATAATGCCACGATGCTCAGTAGATATTGTATTTCTTCTGGATGTCGCATAGGATTTGAATTTCTTCTGTAGATTTGCTGAGGATATCCAATTTTCACTAATTAGGAGTGAAACGATTAGTCTTGAGATAGTTAGGTGAGAAAGGTAGAAAACTACATTTTGTTATGTTGAATATTTGCTACAAATAGTGTGCACACACTTCCAAGACGAATGTATGGGAAAATAAATCGCATAATTTTGGTATAAGGTTCGTCAGTGTCACTTGCTGGTAGTATTTGATGACGCAACGCCGTAGCTCTCAGATTTAGATTTATCAGCCTAGTATTGCTTACATAGGTAAAATTCTTACTGATAGAAATGTAGCTTCCAAATGACGTTCGTGATTTATCACTTACAGATTTGTATGAATGAAATAATATTCTGTGATGGTCTTTTGGAAAGGTTCTAGGCATATGATTAACGAAAAAACATTATAATTTCGCACATGAATTTTTGTATGGTGGAGATAACGGTAAAGATTGCGTAAATCTATTAATATTGAGAAAAGCCTACAATACAAATTCAGCTTGATGCTAAGTG
Source organism: Dictyocaulus viviparus (assembly GCA_000816705.1). Lineage (NCBI taxonomy): Eukaryota > Metazoa > Nematoda > Chromadorea > Rhabditida > Metastrongylidae > Dictyocaulus > Dictyocaulus viviparus. The sequence goes on along the minus strand of KN716819.1, from coordinate 37,759 downwards.
GCAGGGCAATACATCTCAGAAGGGCAGTTTTTTTTTCGTCCGTAAGCTGCTTTGTGGAACCAGATCTCAATGTTTTTGTTGTAACAATATAATTTTGACTGTGACGTCATTTACTTGCTGGTCTTTTTATTCTTGTCAAATCAATGCTTAATAATAAACGCTGTGGTGGTCTTATTATTAAATACATTGTTTCAGGCTTAGTGATCGTCTAGCAATTCTTACAAAGCAGCCTTATATAACCTACTGGAAAGGAGAAGATAATTATGATGAACCACAACAAGAAAAAAATAACGCTGAATGCAATTCTGGAATGTCTCAGTCATCAGTGAGTCACATTTAATTTGCTTCTTCTCCTACAAGATATTTTCACACCGTTACTTTTGTTGAAGTCTTTTAATCCTTATTCTGTCGTTAATCAACTTATGTGTTTTAACTTACTATCCATTTACTCTGATCTTAAGAGTTATCCTGCTTCTGGTGGCTCGGCCTTTACAGTAACTAGTAAACAACAGTTTGTAAGCGATTCAGAAAAATCCGAAGACCGTGAGATGATATCGCAGAAGGTATTTACACAGTTATTCACCGTGATATCTAAATACATTTTAAGTAGAACAATGAAGATTCGGTTATTTCAACTGAAAAAATAAATTCTAGATGCAATTTCCAAATCTACGTAACTGAACAAATTACTCTGAAATTCTACAAGTTTCAGGGCGAAGTTTTTGTTCCGTTTAATATTACGACGACAATACAAAAGGTACTCCATGATTCTCTTGGCTTAGATGTCGAATTCGATTGAAAACAAACAAGGTTGCCATTTTACATCATGTTATGTTAATACGAATTATTACAGTATTATGTTTATACAGGGCTGGTAAAAGGTGCTACTACGAGCATACGAAAATGCTAGTTTCATTCCTCGGGCCTTGACCATCAAGCATTCCATTAATTCGCAGAATTATTTGCGTTTATGAATAAAACTGATTCAATAACATTGGGTAACAAGAGATATTTTATGTATTTGCTTAATAATCTTCCAATCAGCCCTCTGGTCGCTGATGAGGTCGGGTGTATGGGGCATCCAAGAAGTCAATGACGAGGATACTGTTGACAATGATACGTCAAAATATATTGTGTGATAATATTATGAGAATAATATCGTTTCTTATTTTTTTTTGGTCCTAATTACTGTTAACTGTTACTGTGATTAAGTGTTGCGTAGCGCAATGGTAGAAAGAGCCAATGATGTGCGAGACTTACGCGAGACGTGAGATACAGTATGCCAGTATTCAAATCCGGCATTAATCCAACCAAGCCTTCTATCTCGTAGCAGTCAATTAGTACTAAAATAGTGCGATCGACGATGGCGTGAGAGAGAAACGAATGGCGTAGTACAACACCCCATTGGAAGTGTGGTGCTGCTTGGCGCCTCCTGTACGAAACAAATGATAGAATTTGAAGTTTTGACCTACGTCAACGATCAAAGATCAGAGATATATGATCACCGGTAGACGCGAGCTGTAAGCGATTATTCTATTCTTGACAACGCTCTTAGAGCGAAAAGTGCCCATTGGACCATTATCGCACGCGGTGAAGGAGAAAAGTAACTTGCTGTTACCTGCTCGACCCAGTTAGTGGAAATCCAAGTGACCCAGTTATGATATCATCAATAAACAAGTATTTATAAAACTTGTCTCATTAGATAGCATGAAAATGATATTAACAATGACGTCACAACATGTGTGATTAGATCCAAAATGCAATAAAATGGCCTTTGTTTTATAAATTTCAATCCTTATATGTAACCGTATCGTATTCGTTAAAAATCCATAGGTAATAACTATAATGTTAGCATGAAAACAGTTGTCAGATCTCTGCACTAATTAGTCACCCGTTCAATATGCAAAAAAATGACTAGCACTAAGTGAATCATCGCAGAAAATTGAAAGAAAGGAAATTCTTATAAAGCAAAATACAAAGAGCATGATTCTGATCTGCATACGTGAACGCCTAGCAGTGAATTACAATAGAAAGATAATTCAAGTGAATAATGAGCATTATGAGTGAAACAGAAATAAAAAGAACAATCAAAACTCGTGGGACGACAGTAGGAAAGTGATGGAGAGTTGTTTCTTGTATTCTCTACCTAAGGCAAGTATACAGTTAATATTCCAAGAGTATTATATTTGTACTGAGATATTCATGTTTGGCAATATAAGCGAAATCAATCACATCACGCAATGAGGTACGGAGAATCCTGTGTATATATCAGAAATGCCGCTTCATGTGAAGGCTAAGATGATCACTACGTGAAAATGCTCTCGAGCACTGAACACATTTGAAGGGTCGGTCGCCTGTGTGCTTACGGTAGTGTCGAGTCAATTCATCAGAGCGAGCAAATCGCCACTCACAATTTAGCCAAGGGCATGAGTAGGGTTTTTCTCCTGAAATAAGGCGTATATACATCATTATATCTGTTCATAAAATCAAACTATTACATCTGTAGTTCTGGAAGTCAACATGTATTTCAAGAGGCTCATTCATATTAGAAAGGACACGAAGGACTTCCCATAGAGACAGAACTTCCCAGTAAAGTTTAGATTAAATAAAAAAAGAAATCAAAAGAAAATTTAATCGCAATGTTGTCGCTCATGTAGCTAAAAGCAATAGAGCATAATTCTTTCCATTATTGAAAACAATTAGGAATAGAAACTTTGCGTATTTCCATTCATTATTTTTAACGATATTAATCGACTAACCAGTATGTGTTCTATAATGTGCTTTAAGATGACTGCTCTTAGTATACACTTTTCCACAATGTGGATGAGAACAATGATGAAGACGACGATCACGTGGTGACTCTGAGTCCGCATTCGATGATGATGGTGACGGCTCACATATATCATCAATCGCAGCGGAATCCTTAAATGAGTGAATAAAAACTGAGTAATTAAATCTAAAACAACTAATGCAGTATAGTAGGGAATGCGTTATATGAATAAGATAGAATCAAAACATATTTCAATAAATAACAAAACACTACAATACTTGGTACAGTAGGTAGATACATCAGTAGACCACATAAATTGGTTATTCATAAATATATAAAAAACCTTAATGTTTTTAGTTTCGTACGTCTAAAACGGTGATTTTTAAAATGGAAATATAGTGATGTACAGTGAGTGAGTCATGCATGGTCTCTGTTTCGTAGAAATTATGATATATCTCAAACCTGGCTTTCTTCCTCCATTCTGGCCATTTCAAGTTCACCTTTTGCATCTGCCATCAACTGTTGGAAAATATCCAGCTGTCGTTTCACCACTGCTATTTGATCACGAATTTTTTCTGAATTCATCATTCCTTTTTCGTCTGGCTGTACCGCCCTGCAGGACGCAGCCTTAAATCGCCATCCACTTAAAATAACTGCTAACAGTGACAGGTACGATATTTGATCTCGATCTTTATCATGAAAAATTCAGGACAGTCTTTTTCTATGTGAAAAGAAAATTCAAGTGTTTTTGTAGTAAGCATAGCATACAACAAAACAATGACAAAAAATCATTCAGTTAGAGAAGCAAAAAGGCGTTCTGCCAATCCTGTTAAGGATGACTTGTGTGAAAAGCTTATAGACGACAGAAAACAAGTAGATTGGGCGATTATTATCAATATCATGAACGTCTGCCTTTTTTCAAATGATGAGATGATAACCTTTATAAATCTCTACAAATAAAATGTTCTTCAATATCTGATTAGGCTTATTCTTGTTCTTCTGCCACAAATTGTGAGCTAATTTCCCAAATAAATTCGTTTATATGTTTTTCTAAATGTTTTCGCATCTTTTACAATTAAATCCAAACGAAGAATTACAGTTACCGTCAACTCTTCGAGTTGTTGTTGAAGTGTTTCAGGGTTGAAACACTGGTACACGTAGCTGTTCACCGATGACGAAGCAGAAGTTGGAATATCAGGTGTGGTGGTTTTTGTATTGACGTTAATCGTTAACGGAAAGGATATGGCTGCAAGTAAATGGATATCTTACGAGTTCTACAGTCATGTCATAAGCAATTAAAAATTATTGGATGCTATTATTGGAATTAATAATTGGATTCGTTTTGCTGTACACCTTTTATCAACTGCTATCCGACTAACTCAATGCAAGCAATCCATCAATTTCTTTAGTTCATTATCATATTTATGAGTTAAGATCAGTGAATAACTTTTAATCGAAATTCGGTGAGCCATCACTGTTAGACCACTTTCAGTGAAAAAAAAAGAAGACAACAATGTGTTTATACTCGTTCCTTCAAAGTAAATAATATACAGACTAAATTCGCCTTAAAAGAAGTTATGCTGAGTTCTATAACAATTACTTTCTATTAAAGAGCAAATGTTGTTTGTATCTGTTATTCCTTCTTGTTTCAATATGTTTCTAAAGGACATCATAATAAGTGAATATCGAATAAGGTCAGTTGTTCATTGATCTCCCGAACGAGTACATACCAAAAGGAAAATATTTTAATGTTGAGAAACGCTACTGGCATTTTGAAATCTTTATTAACTTCTGCGTATAAAAAAGTCAGTGGTAGAGACTGGAAAGGTGATTAATTTGACTCGTCGAAGTCTACGCCCATCCCCTATAAAATCAATTATAACAAATTCCTTTCTTATTCAACGCACTTGTGACCTCCTTAGCCCAACTTGTTGCATCTTCTTTATTTGGCAGCTTATTGCTGTATCGTTACAAAACTTCGCAATCACATCCAAATTTAATAGTTTCTAATATTTTACTTTTGGTAGAATTAATTACACTATTACGATTTATTGCTTATATATATCTTTAATTATCCAATTCAATTCTGAAGTTTCTAGATCGACACTCAACTGGGTAGACACTTAGTGGGGCCAATTTTATGATGATTTAAATGTTGAACCATTCTATAAACAAAACACGACAGTCCGATTACTTAGATTATTCATGTCTGAGGATGTCGCCTGTTTCATAATGCTTACATTATTGGACCGCAATTCAATAATGGTAACGTGGTGAAATTAACAATTTTAATTAAATACAGGTGCTAAATTATGGAATAACAAAATGTGCAGGTGAGCGACGATTGATGACATCATTTATGAAAATATGAAAAAAAAACAAAGATGACAAATCTACAATATTAACTTTAGAAGACGTACTTTCAACAGGTTTAGCAATCGATCTTGTCATGCTATCCATAAAGTGATCTTCGATTTCATGATTTTCTTCTTGTTCACTCAACATAACGAAATCGTTTCGTGATTGACACGTTGTTAGATCTTGAATTAGTAAAATTGCCTAGGCATAAGTATGTGAAGAGTTCAAGCGTGTTCCACCACTACATATGTGTAGCAAATAAATATATCGATTAGAATTGAAGATGAGATGGCAAAAAATTCTAATTTAGCAGTTTTTTATTTAGTGATAGCTTTAAAGAATGTCAGAAATATTGAGTTCATTTAAAAAGAGTGAAAAAAAGTTGTGTGATTAAAAGATTATTCGAATTACCTTGGTTGGCATTTGCTTGCACTAGTTTGATTGGTACTTGATGTACTTTAGATCGTGACATGAAATCACGAGATGATTTACAAAAACCCGGATCATCCTTAATTAATAAACGATTATTCTAATTAGTTCCCTTTACTTTCTTAATAGAAACTAGTTTAAAGAATATATAAATTATTTTTCTACGACTAATCATTAGCATTAGCCTTTGCTCAGATTTTACTGACATGAAGTAGATCGGAAATTCTGTAACCGCACTTATTCGAAGCAGACATTCCATACTGATGATTAGAGGGCTTTTTTGGTGAAACGGGAGCAAACGCACCTGAAGAAAAAAACCAACTAACTTTTGTCAATATCGTTCAACACTTAAAATACTAGTGTTCAATTATTGATCAGAATTGATCTTTTTTTTGTATTTTTCGATATATCACTCCTAGTCCACATACTATACATACAGAGAATTGAATAGAATTTTATACAAAATGGTAAGATGTTTCTAGGCAGTTAACATTTCGTATCGTCTATGAAAGAATATAGTGTATCAAAAAACGAGTGCGTTAAGAGTAGCAGTTGGAGGGAAATACGGCAGTGTTTATTGAAATCCATGATCTGTCCGCTTCTATACCACACAAACTATACCTTCTATGGTAATAGAAACATTTGGAAATAACACAAAAGTACTGATTTGGTAGAATTTGGTCATCATAACTCATTATAAAGATGATATTACTATCTATTCACCTTTACAAGTGATTTTATCCATTTATTGAAGTGACACCCTCCACATAGCGGTATCGATTTTGAAGAATTTAAACTCCGCCCATTTGATTGACCAGAATGTTGAGGATGTGTAAATTTAGTACACTTAATGATCCAAAAAAAAAGAAAAAAAGAATGTTAGAAATAATGGACTCACTTTTCATGTTATGATCTTCTACTGCAACACCCTTTGCAAAGGTTGGGGTTTGAAAAATTGACATAGACGATAAATGTTCTATAAATGCACTTTATTACTGAAATAAGCGAAAATCGAACATTGAGTAATTGACAAAATCATATGATGCATGTTTAAAAAAACCAGAAGTGATCCTATAAAGGACATTAGAGAAAAAAAGCCAGGAGAATCACATGACGTATGAAAAAAAAATCAATCGACTAGAATACTTGCTAGTTGTCACCTCGAACAAAAAAAATCATTCTTGATGTTTTCTGATCCAGTCGGAAAAGCTGGCAAATCATTCTGATTAAACACCAAATGATATGAGGTGGACGGATCTCGATTACCGTATGAAAGAAGTGCTGAAATCAGATCCAGTACACTTAACGATGCAAAAAAGAAAAAAACAATGTCAGAATTTGTTAGAAAACGACCAAAGGAAGCACAACGTCAAAATTGAACATCTTGTTCTATACAATCATGATGCGTGAGAAATGAAAGAAGAAAAGTGAGGAAAGTGAAGTAAGAGTGTGATTTCCTCACAATTTTTCATCTGCAAAAACGACAACTCGAAGAAAATTATTTAACTCATGTGTTATTAAACTGATATTGCTAAATATGGAGCAATTATTCAAAATAAAGTCAACGACAATCCAAGCGACGACATTTGAGACATCAACGCCTCTTTATTACATTACACTACCTTGTGAGCGTATTTCTAATGTTTTTTGATGTTATTCGCTTGTTTTCATCTTTCCAATCACGTCATATTCCAAAACGTTGACATATAAAAGTTGGCAAATTAATAAAACGAGTTTTTTTCAAAAAAATCAATCACATCTGTCTAACTTTTAATCGCTGACAAGGTATAGTACTCGATTTCTACCTTTAACCTTTGGACTTTACGTTCCGATCAGTTTGAAAAAAACGGCTGTCCCTCAAATAATTCAAGTACTATAGATACACATAATAATAATTTTTGAAAAAAACTTCGCTTCAATTGCTTTGCTTCAATTTTTTTGTTGATGTTTATCCTAGACGAACGTCCATTGCAGCTATTGTTCTGTTGATCTTGTTTTTTATTGTCACTTCTAGTAGTTCATATTTCAAATGAATGAACCAAGAACCCTGGGTTCTTCCAAATGGAATGGTCACTGACAAGACATTCCACCAATATCAATGTTGCTCCACAAAAAAACTGGGAATACCCTTATTGAACCAAAATGGCTTTGAAGAATGCGCCGACGGAGAGAGGTTAAGTTTATCGAAAATCGATATACATATTGTTATAATAATATTAAGAATCAATGCTAACCTATTTGTTCGTCGTCGATCGGAAAATCACACACAGATGACGTTTCAGACGATGTTGTTGCTCTACCAGAATCGTCATTACTATCAACCTTCAATATGAAACAAGATTTCTACTTTGCAAATAGTAAGTACCTTATATAATTGTACTTCGATTGTCTTCATTCTTTTTTTGTTCAATGACCAAATAATATATGAATAAGATAACTTTGCCGTTGATCAATTCTTGTTGCGGGATGTGCCTACGCATTTGGATTCAACATTATATGATGGAGGTGGTTAAATGAGGGCCTTGTCTGCACAGTGCGCCCCACGACCGAATAAAACGCGCATAAATTTCATGTTAGTTTTTCTACGTGTTTTTTCTCAGTTAATTTAACAAGCTTTTTTTTGTTGACTGAAAATTGGTTTTTTACTCGATTCTGCTGCGACTTTACGCAATTTCATATATGAATAACGCTCATATGTTTCTCTTTGTTATGAGAAAGAAAATCACAATAAAAGTGAGTAAACAAATAAGTATGGTCCTTTATGTTTATTTCTTTATTTTTTCTATCTATTCGAACACGTTTTAATGGTTTTACAGCTTACATACTAATGGTGATGAGTAACCACAAAATCCGGTTGTTCAGACCGACATCGCTAGTGCTGTTGGTCGCATATAAGACCGGAAATCTAAGAGATACGTGCTCGAATGCTGACTGATTTTCTAATCAACTTGACGTCATGGGAAAACAAATAATCGATTTTTTTCAAAAATATGTGTGAAGTTGGAAAATAAAGTGAACGTTAATTGAGATTAAGACTAAGCATTTTGGACGATATGATAATGCTGGTCGATAATTTACTTGACGAAAGGACACTAAGTCAACGATTATGCACTGAATTGGTTTGATTCTGGACAGTTGCAGATGCGGAGCGCTATTGTTGACATTCGTCGTGTGATCGCTTGGCAAAGTTAACTAATTAGTCGGTGTCAGCTGCTACACCACTTAGTTCTCTGATTACCGTAACTGAGCACATGTGTGTGTGTGTGTGTAGATGACGACGATATAAACACCAGTTATGGTGTTAAGGTGTAATAATAATAACAATAAGAGTGATAAGACAAGAGGACCATCACGATGAACAAATAAACGAAGGAAAATTTTTGAAAGAAACCAAATATGGTGGTTTTGAAGAGCACTTCTAAACGAAATAGCCGATGGTATAATTCGATCAGATCGTGTAGGTCATCGCGTACACAGAAAAAAAGATGGTCTACTTAAGTAAATAGCTATAAAAAATCGCACGAATGCAAATATGAATATCTAATATATAAATTGAATAACCGACTAATTATTGAGTGGGAAGAGAATTATTTCGAAACAAAAAATTTAAAATGCGAGACGGTTTGTTGAAATGCTCGCTTGCATAAATACAAATATAAAACGTAAAATTAATGAAAATAACTGAATGAATATCTTAAAAGAATCTTAAAAGTATTGGACAATAAAAAGTAGATGTAAGCATTATAGAAGTTCAGTTAATAATTCTTCTATGAATCGGTCGTTTAAAAGATAGACATATCAGTGATAAATGATAATGATACGGAAGGAAGAGCTTTTGTTTGTTCATCAATTCAATAGGTTTATAAATTGGTATTGGTATCAAACTGTTCAACTATTTCTATAAAATACTATTGAAAATTTTAAAATTCAAAATCAACAAAAGAATATCTAATAAGAAAAGAAAAAAAGAATCACCTTTGTTAATCGTCTGCTAATCGAATTATTTCGCAGCCGTTCATAGGCTCGTAAGCCACTCCCAAATTCTTCACGATATCTTAAAAAATTGAAATTTAATGGAAAAATTGAAGAAACAAAGAGAAGACGACACAATGAAGGAGGGTTGCTGTTTTTAATGTTCGAAAATCATTCTAAGAGAAGAAAAAAGGCGACGGATAAAGAAACATCGATAAATGAGATGAGATGAAAAGTGATAACGGTTTGTAAGAATACAAACAAACCTTCCCATAGTTTCAGTACCAAAATGACTGTGACGTCTTGTTGCTTCGTGTGTTCGTGTGGAAACGTCGTCGTCATCGTCGTCGTCTCGACTGCCAGTCGCGACTTAACAGTTTTTTTTTTTCAAAACAAAAACAAAACTACGAAGACCAAATCAATTGATAGAAAATAACAATATAACGAAAAACGTTGATAGATAACATAACCTTGTAAGAATCACAAGGAAAAATCTTAGAAAATTGATGGAAAAATTTTCCTCGTAATTGTACAAAACAGCCTCCTCATAGGGGTAAACAAATCACATGTGAGAGTTTAGAATTTTGCAATTAAAAGAAAATGTAGAAACAATGCACTCGGAAAAACAAGTACTCCTTTTATTCTTAAACATCTTACCAGCTTCAATAAATCCATGCGAGAGACGAGTGTTGTTGGTAGAGCGAGCTGTGCTGGAATCAACAATAAGACGAGAATTATTTGAAAAATGAACGGTGTTTTCAGCGGAAAAACGCGACGACGATGATGATGATGATGGTGATGACATGCTGTTGGAGGAAAAACGAGGAATGAACGCGTCGTTGTTGAACATACGTCTTCACGTTCGACAATCAACGTAACGTCCTTCTTTCTGCAATACGTTGTTTATCAGAATCAAAACACATCAAGACGTACTTTTCAAAATATGACGTCCATTAGTTACTTTGTTAAAATTCGCTACAACTGAAACATTTCGATTCGCATAATCGTTCGATTGCGAAAAAAGAAGCAGAAAAATTCCAAAAATTGGCAACAAATTGTGATTACATTATCGCTATTGTTAACTACTATACGATGACAAAAAAATTGCAAGGAAAGAAAACAAAAATTTATTAATCTATTCCAAATGAAATCTTAATGATTGACGGACAATGATTAAGTGCTCATTTCTTTCACTCGAACATTGTTCCTTAAGATAAGGTTTGTCGTTGATCAATCCCTTGCGGCAGAATGCGCCTACGTATTCGTATTCAACGTGATATCGTGAAGGTGGTTGACGGCGATTCTGGTCTACACAGTGGCTTGAGTGGACCCATCCTTACCAAGTCAGTCCTATTTATCTCACTCAGATTTCTTTGGTATCAATTTACCGACCCCGGAGGAATGATGGGCTTGGTGGGCTTAGAATGTGGCCTCGAACTGATTTCAACCTGCGTGTCATCGCGGCACCTTCACCACAGCGCCATTGCTCCTCTCTCATACTCATTTTGTTTCTTAAAAAAAATCCAGATGAAAACCAAAATAGAGTGAATTCTTATTGAAAATGTCGACTAAATAAAAAAAAACGATTAAAAAGGAAAAGAACAAAGAAGAACAAAAGAATAAAAAAAATCACTCTTTGTTGTTGTTGTTATTCTTATTATTATTTGATAAATAAAAAATACAAATGCTATAATGTACAGATAAAGCAACACGCTTAACAAATTGTATAGAAATGACAGGAATCACTTCAACTTTACGTGAAGGAATTAGCCTGCCGGCCGGCCGACCGATCGATCGATCGATCAGTAAAATCGATTGAATCAAAGAAAAAAAGTAACGCTATCTCATTCATAGCAAAACATTATGTTTTTGTTAAATTTAAAAGTGTTAAATATAAATAAATAGTTAACGAATGAAGCACTTTTACGTTTTCCAAAATGAACTTTTTTTTTAAATTCTATCTATTCGTATGATATAAGCTCAAAGAAAAACAGAATCAATTGATTTTCTTGCAACAATATTGTGGACAACTGTCATTGAGAGAAAAAAATGATATATCAATTCAATTACCTTATTTCAAATGACAATTCAAATACTAAGAAATGAATAAGAAACAAAGAATTTATCGAGGTTCACGAGAAAATCCTCATCTGATTACCATTGAATTTTAAAACGACTTCACCGACTGGCCAAATAGAAGATTTTTGTAGAAAAATTATATATATATATATATATATATATATATATACAAATTTTGAGAAGCTAAAATGAGGAGAGAGGGATAAAATAGCGACTGGATTCGACAGCTATCATATATTCCCCAAAGACGGAACGCCTGAACGGGAGGGCAATCATTTAACTGAAAGACTTGTTACGAGCGATTCAAAAAAAAAAAAAACTTCAATGTGCTTTAATATACCTCTATTATATAAATATAAATATATATGTGCATGTATATATTTTTAAATGAATTCAGGTGAAACGCAGCGTGATTCATTGATTACACATTATGTGGGTTTTTCTTTGATCTACGATATTCTATCATATGCTGAATATTGATTGTGTATTTGATTGAGTGAAAAATGAATACACCTCAATTTCATGTTCTTATTTTTTGAAATTTTTTTAGCACATTAAGAATTCTAATTTACTTATGGCCTTTTCTATACAGACATCATTATCATCAGCATTAAAACAGGGGTTCGACCAGATGAAGGCAAGTTGCTATGCAAAATATATGTCACATTAATCGGTATAGTGAAAATCATATCGCATTTGCTTACATATTGATGCCGTATATGCTGATTCGAGTACGGACCCGACCCAACCTATCCTTTCAGCTCTCAGAGGTCCGTGAATTAGTACCTGGATGGGTATCTAACACCAGACTGGCAACAGAATGGTCCACATTAGTCACTGTATAGATTACCCAATCCCTCCATATATAACGTCAAGACGGAACGTTAGCGCGCCTCCACACGGAGATCTATCGCATTGATGCTTCCCTTACTTATATTACAAAGTTAAATCTATATATATATATACAAATATCGTTTTCAAAAATTTGGTGCTATTTTGTCATGCAACTGCAATTGTCAAACAAATCATCAATGAAAAATGGAACAGTTTTTCACTAAGTTTGAAAGGCAAAGGAAGAAGCATTAACAATTCTCAATGCTTTTTTCGATAGCCGCCTCATGTATTGTGCGGACCCCAGCAATCAACCATTTGTTCCTTTCTTGTGCGATCATCTTCAATGGTGATGATCTTCTGCGTAAATGGTGACAATGACACATCGAAGTTTTGCTTGTGTAGCGTTAATCTCTTACAGCTTAAATTAGGCTTGCTCAGGCGTTCTCATAATCATCACCATAGGCAGTCACTGGCCTCTATGGATCAGTAAAATGCGCCTCTTTGAGGCTTTATTTCATCAAGACGATGGCAATTCTTTATACTGTGTTCACTGGTTCACTACAGGCTAAGTTTCCATGTCGAAATAGCAATCCTAGCAGCACCTCCTAACTACGTTGAGGTAGTAAACTATTTGGGAGGAGTGATTCTATATGTCATTACAATAGATGAAATTTACGAAAATCACTTCAATGTATTATAATAATGGGAACAAATTTGTTTTTACATCAAGTCAATGAATTTGGCAGTAGTAGAGAAGAATAACAGATTGAACTAGAATGAAAAAATAAGAAGTACCAATGCTAGGACGGTACCTCTTTATTTTTAGACTTGGAAAAATTTATCAAAAAGAGACCACAAAAACAAACCAGTATGTTTTATTATAGGACGAAGGTCAAAAAAAAATGTCAATCGTTCTGACGACTAATCAATAAATCACTTTTATTGATTCATCCGAGCGTAGTAGAGACTCATATTTTTGAGACTTTTAAAAAACGAGATAAGTTTTATTATTAGAAAAAATTTGTTTCAAATCTCGTTGATTGACCGAAATGAAACATATTGAAATGAATGAGAAGAGAATGAAAAGAACTAAGTAAAAATAAAGAATGAAAAAAAAAATGGGAAAGATGAAATTGTGATCTTCACAATAGTAAATGACAATCGATTAGAGATTTTTTCATTAGTACCGTAATCCTATTTAAGCATCGATATTGAAAAAAGAATGAAACATGTTGAAATCACACTTGAGGTAAATATAAGATTAAAAAATAGAAAAAAAAAGGAGCTACAAGAAAATGAATAATGTAAAAGAGGAATAATAAAAAAAATTAGTAGAAATAATAGTAAAATTAGTAAAATACAAAATTGGCAGTAGAATAATTATAACAATGTAACTGTAAATAAAATAAACAAGTAAGTAATAATAAATAATAAGTAAATAAGTGAATAATAATAAATAATGTAAATATGAATGGATAAAAATTTTGAAGGATATTTTTCACAGTAGGATTTATATTTCTAAAAAAAAATTACGCGAAAAAAGTTAAGAGTATTAAAAAAGTGATGGAGAATGGTGATGGTAAAAAAAAGTAACTAGTAAAGATAACTAGTAAAGTAGTAAAGTAAAAACGTAGAAAGCATAGAAAATTAATCGATTCATTTTTGCGTATTCAATGTAATGAAAAAAATTGATGAGGATGTCCACGAAAAGAAACTAGTGATGAACGAAGTGATGTGTAGATTCAAATAGAAATTGATAGAAGAAAAAAATAGAGTAGACAGGAAGGAGGAAATGAAAATAGAAACAGGTCGACGTCGGTTGCGCCTCAGTGACCAGTTCATAGTCAATGCGACGACGTCGAAGGCGACGAGCGACGCGGATACACCCAATTTGTGTCATCGAACGGGTGTGGCCGTGTTTTCATGTGTTTCCGCTTTTTCAGCTACGACCATCCATCGACAACTATTTCGATTCATTGGCGTTTTCATCTTTGTTTTTTGTCTTTCGAATAAAGCCATCAATCAGAAGCGCGAAAATTAATGAATTTCGTAAGCAGAAAACAAGAAACAGAAAAGAAGAAACTGTATATAACAATAACATCATAACAGTAGCTTTTATGACATTTATGGAGCTTCTTTTAAACTTCAGATTTTCTCGAAATGATATGATAACGGTGACATTTAGAGTTGTTAAAAGCACTGTGATCTCTTGTTGGTGAGATCCACGTTCATAGAATTGACCACCATATTACGAATCATAGTAGAGATCGGTGATGATGTATATTACGTTCTTAGCAATAATCTTCAATGAACTGTCGCATTAACGCTAGTCCTGCTGATCTAATCAGATGACCATGGTAGCAATGTATGGATCACAAAGAGATGGTGAAGTTTTTATTGCCTGTGGGCGGAATCAAACTCGATGTGAATACACGACGGCGCATAACAATGCAGTCAGTCAGTCAGTCGGTCGGTCGGTCAAGCATCTTTTGACCATTCCGTGACACGTGAACGAGACTAAGACAATGTCAACACGAATGAAAATCACGTAGACCAAATCGATGTGAATCGTAAACATTGACGATCATTTTGTATTCAAGCAGTATTGTTTTGAATACGAAAATGTTCATATGTACGCATGAAAGGCAAGTGTAATGAATGGATGTTTATTTTAATATACATTAATAAACAATAACTCCTTAATTCAAAGATTCTGATATTTACAGTCATTCAGTCGATAAACAAAATCAGTATCAAATATAAAAATGAATAGCTATGATTAAACTTATAAACAAATGTCATTTAAGCAATTTTTTTCATTTCATTAACTCATTGTGGAGAAATTGAGGTATATAAAAAATACATTTATGATAGAAGCGGATAGAAAGAAACGTTAACGTAAAACCAAAGAATGTGCTAGAAGAATAATTTCAAAGAAGAAGTCAAACTTTAATGAATAAATGAATTGAGCTTCTCAAACACTTTTTTTTTTCAAATACAATAAATATTCAGAAAAAAACGGAAAAAAATATTTTTTTAAAACATAAATTGTTGAAGAAGAAATGTGTTTGGCTGTTGCACTTAAATATGTCGTAGTCAACGTTCCTGATATGCACCAAAATGTCGTTAAAGATCTTATCAGCATTGAAAAGTTTTCAGATAATACTGGCTTCTCCACGTTTGTAGATTCCGAGTTACTAACTCAGACGTAGCTACATCGCTGAGGGGAAAAAAAATGATTAATTCAATTTTTTTCCTAAGAGTTACTAACCTCTACCACATCGGAGTGTATTTCAAAAATCTATGATCATGAACAGCAGCTTATCACACATTCCTACAAAGATCTACATTCTGAAGGCTTACGAGTGTAGTTTCTATTAGTAGTGTAAAACTGATTAAGAATTTCGCTTAGTAATCAATACAGTATGATAACGCTTTGATTATAATCAATGTAATATACGAGTATTACAACTGAGACCAATTTCAATTGAGTAAATACCGTCGCAAGATATTCCTACTATATTGAATAACGTGCTTACCGTTATGTGATCTGAGGTAAAGACTAACCTCATAGAAAATTCATTTGAGTACATTTTCTGCTAAACAACAGAACAGTAATATTTCAATTATACCGCTATTAAAGAAGATCTGAAAATATACGTTAATGATCTTCGCAAAATTAATCTTATGGTTTGGCAGTTGTGATGAACATTGCGGTGAACTCAATTGCCAAGTGGAAGAGGAACAATGTTTGACGCCTCCCGATATCGTCCCCTCCAGCGGTCACATGTAAAATCATACAGTACGATCCATTTAACGATGAAAATTATGAATAATAATGATAATTATTATTGCGAGTAATAAGTTTCTAAAAGATAAGTAAAAGTAAATTATTATATGATTAATGAAATAAAATATAAAATATAAAAGAATTAAAGTCTTTAATTAAAAATTAACGTTTTTACAACAATATGAAAATAAGTCGCTTATTGATTGATTATATTTATAATATCTTCTATGCGAACAAAAGTACTTCCAATTGAAAATAGTACTCGAGGTGTGAGTTAGCTAGCATGATTTTGCATAAGGATATGATATCACTAAAATTCAAGTGATATAGTTATTTGATAAATCGTAGATCGTCGAACTTGAGGAAATTTCAGGAAAAAAAAACTAACGGAAAAAAAAGAGCTATTGATTTATTGGTAAGCATTCAAAGGTCGTAGTTTAATTAATCAATAACGAAACGAATCAAATGTTGTTGTTCGTTGTTTTGTCAACAACCCAAGAAAGTGACCCACCACAAAAACACGAAAGGTCAAATCTGATTTTATGGAACATATAGGAAATTCTATGATCTAAATAATCTCTTGAATAGTTATCTGTTGTAATGAATCGTAACATTTCAGGATTGAGGAAATGAAGGAGAAAAAATGTAAAAGAAATGAAAAAAAAAACTGTTCGAAGGTGAACAAAGACGAAGTCGAAGAAGAAGAAGAGAACTACAAGATGATTGAGAAAATAAAAGTGAGAAGGAAATCAAATGAATCCAAATAGAAGCTATATCGAGTTCATTTCGATTACATTCAAATAACAATATTTGAAAAGTGTTATTTCATATTAGAAAGTACGATTATGAATTATACTTATGGATAAGAACGATGAAATTGCTAACAATATCGGGTTCATTGAAGTAGATCACCTAAAAGGTTTACAGACAACTTATTGATCGCTATATCGATCAATTAGCTAAACGAAACTAAGTCCTGCCGTATGTGGAAAGCTTCGTGAATGACGACGTAGTAAGAAATCAGATGGAGAGAGAAAGGTAAGAAGTAGCAAAAGAGACGATGATGAAAGAAAATATTCTACGTAGAGAAAAAAAGTGACTATAAAAATTACGAAGAATCAGATGGAATAGATAGAATTCAACGAGCGTTGTGCAAATGGAGACAATTGTGAGATGTGAACAGGTCGAAAAAGGGCGGGTGCCTGTCGTCGTCTTTCAATTCAACAGTGAGAGAAGAGGCCGCCGCCACCACTACCGCCACCGCAGCCGCCATAACCGTCACTGTCGGACGAAACTGGCGACAGCGATGATGGGAAAGAAACAGCGTACAGAACGGAAGGGCGTGGTCCATTGAATGGATGGATAGATGGATGGATGTAACAGAGCGCGTAAATTATGACGAATAGGAGTGAGTATCAGAGGAAAACGTGAAAGAAATGACGATAAATTCAAGATAACAAAACTGTGAAAACAATCGGTCATACATAATTGCATAAACAATATGAATTGAATTCGAATTTTATCAATCACATGGAGCTTCGAGGACAATATCATCATCATCAGCCTTTTATGAATGTGTTTGGTTATAGTTCTTCTTACATATTATTCTTCTATGAATGCTTATTTCTGTTGAAAGAATTAAAATGTGATGAGACGAATTACGTAATGTGTAGTAGGTAGATTCATTAAATGAACAAATTGCTCTTATAAATATAGAAGGTTCCCATTAAAAGGAATAAAGAAGATGATATAAATTACAAATCCTGAAAAAGATCAATGGTGTTATATGACAGGAATTACCGTAGTAGCATAAAACCCATGGTAACGTCACTCTACAGTAGAACGATTTTCAGAATGCAATCGATTGTAATGTGGATGAGTGCTTACTTAAGCTTTTATAGACTTCAATAGAAGAATTTTTATCGTCACTATTCTTCTGCAGACTTGAATGTCCGTTCATTGAGAACGACGATCAAAATAATTGAAACAGAAAGGTTAAGATGGCGTGAGAACGTGATGACAACTGGTTGGCTCGTTGCCAAATGAACATCGTTCAAAACTTGTTCAAAATTTTTTGCTATCGATTCGCTCCATTAACGTCTATGTCGTGTTGAAAACGATATCACTTCGTTGTAAGACCATCATCATAGCCATCAACTACCTCAATAACGATCTTTTTATTGAGAAATCTATTCAAAATACATTTATACAATAATCTTGTTGATTATTTTTTCCTTACATTTATTTTCTATTCATTAAATTGAATAAGCGGAGAAATTTTACAGATTGTTTGTGAAAATTCGCTAAGAGCGAAATACACACGTATTTGTTGCTAGTTCAATCTCATGTGGAGCGAATGAAATCCTTTGAAGTCTTCGCAATTTTGAACGATTCATTCACGTATAGCGATGTTTCTATTTTTCTGCATCCCTTCACACTACGACACATAAACGATTGACTATGAATTTATTCGAGGCGTTATCTTTTTCACTCAAATAACTCGATCATCGAACTGGACACATCATTGAGGAGTCGAAGAGTTTACAATTTTCACACAAAACTATTTAGGTTCATTGACACGAATTTTTTTTTTCTGGAAACAATTGATGAGTCTCAGAGCCTACGGAAATTCTACGTAGCTATAACAGTTGCGGATCGAACTCGCACTTACAGATATCCGGTCTGTAGTGCTGATCCATTACACTACCGGCACTTTTGCTCTACGACCACTCAATGCCTCACTTATAGTATCATATATTGTGCTAAGAAAAGAAGAAGAAAGGAAAAAAATGTGTTCGTATCACTGAAGAACAAACAAATTTATCGACATAAACTGGAACAGCAACTCTTATCATTCGTTCGCAAAAAAGCAATTCATTTATTCATTACGTGAACAAACTAAGAAATCGAGAAATAGAGGTAAAAAGAGGGAAAAAAAACTCATTACATTTTTTTACTGTTTTTTCTATAGTAATAAACATTTTTAGCTTGAAACTTCTTAGAATATTCGTTTTTGAGGTGAAAAGGAAAAAAAAAGAACAATCACTTATTTTTCTGTGTGCTATTGTTTTTCACAATTCCAATCGCACAACTACGAAACTGTTAACGGTTTTTACTGTTCTTTTTTTCGTTTTTTCCCCCTGGAGATCTAATAAATACATCACAGTACTGTAACAGTAACAACATAATATGATAAATTGAAAAAAAAAAATCGATAAATAGAGAATGATAATCGACATTATTAACATCATCACTGATTACAACTTTGCAACGATAATTGATGATCAGCTGTTTTCTATCTTTTTTTTCAATATCGTCGATGCAAATGCATGCAATCAGTCCAGCGTTTTCGACTTTGGTTTGCATCAGATGACAGAATGAATGAGGATATACAGTAGAGTAGTACTGCAGTGAAATTCTTGAATTGCTATAATTATTAGATGAAACACAATACGATTACGATAAAATGAGGAGAGGAAAGAGGAAAAATGTTGTATAATTTAGCTGTTAGACACGATTGAATCCATAGAATTTTCAGAAATTTTAGGTTCATCGAGCACGACACATCTGGATTGATGTGAACGCGGTAATTCGTGACAAGGTGATTGAGGTGAGTTCAAATTTATCTTTCTCCTCTAGAATACCTCCCATGCAATTCTTACGTCGTAGTGTTTCAGTATTTGCCCACATGATCGGTTGATTTTTTGAAAATATAAAAATAATTAAGAATTAATACGAGAAAGTAGCAGTTGTGAACCGTCGTGCAGATTGAATGTCGTATAAACCAAGTCAATGTTGTTGCTCTGTCATCGAGCATAGCAACATCAACATTCTTATTAGACCTTCTTCTTTCTGTTATGTTATGTATATGATACGATTTTTTTTTAAATTCAAACTGATACAAATTCTATCGGTAGCGATTATTTAAAATGTGTCATGAACAAATTAAAGATCTAATCAATCACATATTGCATAAATACGATAGGAATTCATGGTGACAAGACTATCACGTTCAACAAAATCAAGAAAACACGATTCAGTAAGAAACTGTAGATGAACATGTAAATTAACGACATTCGAAAATTCCGATCAATAGCAACTTTTCAACACTACCATAACATTACGAGAACATCACATATTGTTATTTACTCTTGTAGATTGAAAGATGGAGCTACTTAATAAGCAGCTTCCTAACACAAGAACAATAAATACAAGTAGATTACTAGATTTAACTTTCAACTTAACTTTGAAATGTGAACTTCAGTATTCTTCATAGTATAGTTAACTCTAGAATGGAATAAACTCCTGTTACGTATCGCATTTCATCACTCATACTCACGATAAATGTTGTTGACCAGCTATTCAAAGAAGAACAGAAAACTGTCATTGTTTGGCTTGCGTCTCTTACATTCCCACATTCATGAACACGTGCATTAGTAATTATGCCCATTCACATGCAAACGGTACGGTAGTGTAGTGCACGTCGGTGAGGTCAAAAGAATCCAATAAATATGCGCTCATTCTGCACATTACGGAAATGAAGACATAATTTCCACTTTTAAGCACCATTTAGAGAGAGGAGAATTGAATACTTCCAAAATCTAAAAAAAAGAAGAACCATCTAATAAAAAAGTATTAGGTAGAGCGCCAGAGGACATATTCAAATTGCGGTAAAGATGTCCTATGATTCGTTGCTATCGTTAACTCAAACTTGGTCGTAACATAAATTCTTTCAAGCAATTAAGAACACAATCGGAGTTCTGTTATCAAAAAGTCGTGATCCAAAGCTGTACGCGATAAAGACGAAATCGTAGGATTTCATGTCCAACTTCTTTTCGACACGACTCGGATTAGCGAAAAATTAAGCGGCCCACATTTTGGTGAACAATATGGGGAATGATTTTTTATTCTAAAACCATTCATCTCTCCACTAGGCAACGAATTTTTTCAAAAAGTTACAATGAAATGGATTACGTTATTATTAATCGAACGTACTACCAGATCCCATTATTATTCTGAAGTGTCGCAAATGATTCTGTCATTTTTGTCACTGACACTGCAGAATCTATAAAATCTCGTCAACTAAAATCGAGACGCGTCCCTAGCATGCTGTGAGGGAATACGGCCGACTACAGATTTCCCAATTGCACTTCATAATAATAAGCTCCTTAATTATTCTTAAACGGTGATTTCTAGTACAAATTCGTATGGACAATCTATTTAGGAAGCTCATTGTATATTTGATTGTACCTTCTACGCTACATTAATTTGCACTACACTACGATAAATTCACATATGTTAAAAGTGATATTTCCATCCTGAAGAACAGTTCTGATCTGAGCGATACAATTCTTATTAACAAAAATAAGATACAAGTTGTGTCCTGAACAAGTCATACAAAACCACCTCAATGATGTCACATAGCACACGAGTGCTTACGGGCACGCCCCCATGAGGACCGCCAATGATTATCTAACTTTATTATTTAATGTATGACAGACACACGATGAATTTCGTTCACGTGTGGAATACTCTAATGGTTGAATTAATGTTGGCCACTTGTCATACAAAATAAAATAAGCACGATGTTTATACAAATTCTCATTCATCGTTTTGCATACGAAGCTGCGGATGTCAGTCTAAAGCATAGCGTACGTAACGTCGAAATCCAATAGTTTGACTTCCAGTTATAAGAAGAAATAACGCAGAAGAACACATGTGAGAACAAAGGACGTATATACTTTTAATTGATTTGTTGTTTATTGTATGATTTACAGCAAATGATTCTCAATTCGATGATGCAGACACTTACTGTCACCACAAAAACCGCAAATTAAATTAAAATTTACTTTGTAGGCGACTGCCTTCTATAACGAATTTTATGAACGTTAATTGAAGTAACACCATTGAAATCTGATTGGATCTCATATTCTCTACTTCGAGAAACTGAAATAGTTACGATGGAAATAGTTATCCATATACAGCAATGTCAATATTATTATGTCTTCTATGCAAAGTAATATTGTTATAGCACTCTTGCATTGTTGAAACATTGTACATAATAGTTGAAGAATTAAAACTTCAGTTCTATGAATTCCATTAATATATTTCGTCAATATACAACTATTTATGACTTCAAAATATAAAACCACAGCATTCAAGCGATCATACGTTCCTACACTACAAAACAACTACAAACTAGGATTCCTTTAGAATCGCTAGTTGAATGCAAGACCTCTGCGGAAAGCCTCTTTCTCCTCCATACCAGGCTTTCTAACGATAGGTGGAGATCTAAAAAAACAATAATGACGAGAAAAAAACTGTACAATCTTCACTTGCCATTGTTAATTCACTTTTTCATCCTTTCTAAAAAATAATTATACCTTAAAGGCAGCTTAGGCAGAGGATAGTCTCCATACTGCTCTTCGTAGAACTTGCGAAACGACTGGCGAAAGGCTTGTAACCCTCCGGCAAATTCAAATTCTGTTAAACGTCGTACACCCAAATCAAGGAGTGTACGTTCACCTGTGAGTACATCGTCTTTCACTTCCTATAAAATAATTGCTTCTACATTTTTGTAAGTCAACTATTAACTATGTTACCCGAATGAAAGTGTGCATTGTGCAAATTACTAGTTTCTCTTTCCAAACATAGAATCAAAAACATACCACATATTCCATCCATTCGCGATTTAACGGCACGTTGCGTTTGAAGAAAAGTCCCCATCTTTCTGTTAACCAAGTTAAAATGATGAAATACGGATCAGGAAACGAATGCCGTCGATAACTGAATTCACCACAGGAATGACTTGACTAGTAGAAATAATAGATTAAAATGTGAAGTACGAGATAAGACGTACTGAAATCCGAAGTCACTTATACAATGAGCCTTTTTATACATGTAATCCATCAATTCGCTTAATTGATAGCAATGAGGTCCGACGAATTCGTATGTATAACCAGCCGATGTAGGATCGCAAACAATACGTTGGATCCCCGCAGCAACATCTCCTCCCTTAAGTACATAAAGGGAGCTTCAACATGAAAACAACGAAGAAAACATTTTAGAAAGTAGAAGCAACGTTGGTATAAAAATAATAAAACATAATAAGAGATTTGGTAAAACTGTCTCCTGTCACCCAGACTTGCCCATTAACTCAAAATTTTTTTTCGGCGAAACTAACGAAACATTTCTAGCACTGATTCACCTACCCAAACAGGCATCTTGTACGTGTGTTCTCCTTTCTTGTACAAATACACCAAATCAAGAGGTGTTTTCTTCCATCTGCTCACGTAGTATTGTATAAAGCCGTCCAATTCACCATATATGAGAGATGGACGAACTATTGTCGCAGTAGGAAATTCTTCGCGCACAGCTATTTCACCCAATGCCTAAAACAATAAATTTGATTCAGTATAAAAAATTAAACTGATAACTATAAAATAAAACTGATTACATATAGATATATATTTGACAAGCGTTAAATAACGAAGAAATACCAACCTTGCTACGAAGGAAATTTGACTGCTTAACATAGTGCCCTTTACCAGGATTGAGAGTCGCCCCTAACGCTGACAAGTGAATAAGACGTTCCACGCCCATTTCTCGACAGATTCTTGCGATGCGACGCGCACCATGTTGGTGGACCTCGTAGTAACCGTATTTCCTGACCGTATGGACAAGTTAACAATGAACAAATAGTTCGTATTGCACAAAAATAAGAAAGCCAAAATCATAGACAGCATTAAGGTGCAATATAATCATATAGTAAGAAAGAGAGAAAAAACCTTACCAGCCATTTTGAATAAACAAATAGGAAAAATATTGAACGTAAATACTTAAGTGTTAAAAATAAAACAACTTTGGTAAGACTTACTTGGTTGGCGCCCTTGTTCCAATAAGATTGATAACAATATTAGAATACCTAACAACCTAAAAGAAAAAACGTGAAAAATAACCGGTGACGACAAACCTTACAAAGATACTGAAAAATGTTGTAGTTTATCACTCAGTGGTCAACTTACTTTCCTAATGCTCTGTTCATCTTTCAGCTCAAAGGGGAAGAACAGAATCTGCCCATATTCACATGGTACTTTGTGCTCTTTCATATAATAGGGATCTTGTCTAAAAACAAAAAATTGAAGTTGCAAAAGTTTTTTAGAAGCAAGCTTTATCACAATACCTATACGGTATAATCATCTGGTCTCCTTGTTTCGCCAATCTGTTAATTACAGGTAGCCCCATGAAACCAGTAGATCCAAATATTGTTACAACATTTCCAGAAAAGGATGCTCTGAAGAAATTCTCGGATAGTAATAACGACATAAAGCATCAGTGAATGTAATAAAGTACAAAAAATAATCACAGCACAGTTTGTTGATTGGAAGGCAATAGAAATGTTTTTCAATTTCTCTGAGACCAAAATAATTTACCGTCAACTCTACAATATATTCTTTACAAGTATATCCAAATAAAAAAAATTATAATACCACAGACACCATTAATATCATTAAATCGGTGCCTTTACTTATGAACAAATTTATTGAAAAAATATTATTCTTCTCTAGTATATACAATTTAAATTCAAAGTCGCACTTGAAAAATGGGTGCTGATAACCAGTCACAATCGGCACTGAATAGAAATTACTGATTTTGATTAGTTCACTTACTCATAAGCAAATTTCTAACGTAATTTTTAGCAAGAAAGTAAGACCACATAAGTATGCCGCCATTCAGTTGGTGAAATAACTACAAGATGGTAATAAACACATTAGTAAAAAAACAAGTGCACATACAAAATATGATTACCTTCCTCCAGTTCCTTTTCTGAATTGCGCAGTTTCTGAACTTAATCGAGGTTGAGGGAGTTCAGACTGACCATCTGTACATGAGACTGTGGATTGGGCTTGCGTCTGGGTAACTACTGAAGCAGTCTGACGACATATAACCAGGCATGATCTAGTAAAGAATGGCGGCATAAAATCTAAAATGAAATTTGACAAACGATAAGAAAACACAGGATTTTGCCTTAAAAATTATGGTACACGGCATAACCAGACCAAGGTGATGAAAAATCGTTAACATATACAATGGCGTTAGACTACCAACAGATCAACATCAAACATTCCACAACATCGCATAGAACAGTCCATCCAAAAAATTGGGCTTACATATGGTTTTACATAGCAATACCTCAGAAACTTTAACTTCAAATCAAAACAAGGTGTACAATACTTGTTTTAAAAACATTAATTTGTTACTCAACAAATGAAAATATTCCGCGTAAACGAAGAGTATTGACCTAGCAAGTAGAGAAAAACTACAAACAATTTGTGTGTAAATTTGCGTTAAGCCGTCAAAAGAGAATTGTTGGTACCTTGGCTCCAACATTAAATTTCATTGTAGAATTTTCTACGTTATTTAGGATTCTGATGAAACTTCCAGTCAATTGTAGTTTGTATTTTACTTCATATCAAATCATTATTACATAGGCTTTGATTTGATTTTGTTTTTAAGAAACCAACATTTATATATCAATTGATGTAACTGAATAAACGACAATACACCCATTTTCTTGATTACTATCAAAAATTTTGAGATAGAATACAACGGAAAGTACAGTAGAGTTGAAGGAGGTGCTCTTGACGCTCTTAGAAAACGTTCTTGATCAACTGAAAAGTTCATAAATCGTGCTCATCTTTCTTTTTCATAATTCTTATCGTGATCTGTTATTCACTTGGACGTTGATTGTTGATATCGCAAATGCCTCAAAAGAATTTCGATTCATGAAGTCGACTTTCCAATCTAAAGCTGGGAAAAGATTTTTCATTGATATGCAATAGAAGAGATGTTGTAAAATGAAGCTCAAGGTGTAAATATTCTTCTGGGCGACTTTATGTAAGGCAATAAGTATGCCTGTGGTCGAGGTAACGAATTGTAATCATAATTAGAATGATCACTGGATAATCTTGAAAGATTGCCATAAGGTACTACTACTTAATGAACTGATAATGTATTCGGTTATCCAAATGACACTTCTCATCGCGCTTTCATATAACATGTCTGCCGGTACCTACGACGAATTACGTTCTGTTACCTTATCACCGTTATTGTTTCCCTTTCATTTTGTCACTGTTAGTTGCATGTTGTTTCGTAAGAACTGTGATGGCTATTGGGACACAGATTCAAAGATTTCGAAAGCGACATGCATTCGTCACCAATGGAGCGGTGTTCGTCGTAGGATTCGTCATTGGCTTCTACACATGTTTGCGATCAGTGCGTTTTAATTATTTCATTGTCGAAAATTTTACGATTCTTTTTTGAATGCTCGGGTACTTTGATAGCTCATAGTTACATATTGTAAAAGCCGCCAGCAATTATCAAATTATGAAGGATTGTTGTTCTAAAAGCTCCCAACACTGGCACTATCCTTTCACCTCGACATTTGTTTAGTAAAATATCCTGCTTGTAGTATCGTTAAGCAATACTTGAAGTTGGTAAACGGTGTTTGATTAAATGCACAGTACAGCACTATCACAGGCTGACATTTCTAGTAGTTCTTAAAGTGATAAGTTCCTGGAAAATTATGGGTATGATGAGTGATAGACTACGTAGGATCCGATTTACGACGAAATTGACTGGATATTCAATGAATCATTACATAAAGCATTTTCAAACATTTGGATCTGTGCCTATGAAATTATTAAGACCTTACTCGTATTTTATCTATCGCTTCGATACACTTTGTCGTAATGTTTGACGTTTGTGCTAGCTGCTTTCCGCCATTTTAAAGTATTATATATGTTGTGGGAGTGTAGCGCAATTGTAGGACGTATCGCAGTCATACGAAATCTCATAAAGATATCTCATAAAGATATTGGTATATCTCATAAAGATTCACTAACACCAAAATCTTGTAATCAACGGGAATAACATAGCATCATTATCTTCTCCAGAATTAAGATTTGTCAACAAAATAATCGAGAAATTAGTTACATTTGATTGCTTGGATTTACTGACGACTATCGTTTTCAACTAGTTTCGTATTTTAAATTGTGTTTTAATTCTGATTTTCAGTCATGGACAGATATTGATGGCGTTTCTTCAGAAGAACTAGTTTCTTCGATTGATACGTTGGAATTTGAAAAGAATTCCACTGGTTAGTTTTATTTGCTGAAATAATGAAGAGATTTGACGGCAGACTTCTCTAATGAAAAATAGAAATGAAGAGCGAAGATTTTTGACACTTAAAAGGAGCAGCTTCTTTGTAAAATAACACTTGAATAATATGAGTAACTTCGGAGGATCCTGGCCATTTACTATACACGCTTAAGCTTAACGTATTCTACATGATTGTGTTTACAATATCTTCGCGAAAATCATAATCAATAACGAACCAATTTGTTGTAGCTTATGAATGAGGTTGAGAACATCAAAAATAACTGTCTTAACTTCTTCATTAGTTAACTGAAGGCTTAACTTTTGTGTAGCAAATATTTCATGGGAATTGTGCGTTTGTTTAGTAAAGATGAAGACATTGTAGTAATGGTATAAGTTAGAATCTATTTCTAGTGACCACTTATGATTTTTATTCGCTATGATTTTATATTTTTTTTTCATAATGGAGTTTTTCTTAGCAGCAAATATTCTTCAAAAGTTTGTTCGGTTGCATTGTATGTTGTTGCAAAATAAAACGGAGGTAGAACAACAAGAAGGATCGGTGGTAGAAGTAAGCTAATATATTTTAGTAAAAGTGTTTTAATTTCCTGATTTTCAAAGGTCACCGCAATTCATTGGATATCATTATACACGATAGTTGGATTTGTTAAGTTTTCTGAGCACCTCCCTTTTCATCTTAGTAGGCAAAGTGTTTGGTATGGGTTTTTTTTTTCTTTCGCAAATCTTATGGATGAAAATGTCATACCGTTTTACTGGGATACTTAGATGGTTCGTGGTCATACGAAATGCAGCTATTTTCCCATCCTTTCCTAACTTTCATCACTTAATATATCGATGATATCGACGTAAAATTTATTGGTGTCGTAAATGGATTAGTTTCACTGTAGTCATCATAACGAAATTCTGATTATTTATTTTTTTCGCGTAGGGAAAGAGGTGATCTTGGACAGATTTTCATTGATGACATTTGAGTGCTCGAATGAGTATTCATTTGTAAAACGTCAGTTTATTTTACAGTACTCAAAAATTAAACTGATGTTTTCAGACATGGTTTTCTAGATGTAATTCTTTTTCAATAGGAAATCGTCGCCGTATATTCTGGAAAGATGCTTTGGCAGAGAGTTACCTAAAATACTCAGCGGTGTTTTTTTTGTTTGTTGTTTTTCACCAATTTTATTAGAACATACCATTGTTTAATAAAATTTTGTTTGTAAGCTGAAAGCATTTAAACGCCTCATTATTTTGTCTTTGCTGAAGCACTTTCATTTCCACATAGAAATTTAGGTAAGAATAAACCAACAGCTGATATCTCCTTGAATGGAAATCGCATATCGATTTGATTTCTACAGGCTAATGAGTGTTTGTGGTAAAAACTCATGAAAGGTTCTAGCTAGGCTGAGTTCAGAATTTTACGAAAATGAACGCTACACTATCATATGGCTCTTGCCTCCATACCGCGCACACTGGGTTCTACTGCTTACGGCTCTTTCCGAACAGAGGAAAAACGTGCTTCTTTACTACACGCCATTGGGATTTCTTCTTACTTTGCGTTATATGATCAGAATGGTTTCTTCAGGCACTAAACCGCGCATTTATTCTGCTCGTCCCATTAGATTTTATGTTATTGTATGATAAAATTGTAATTTTTCCATTTTCTCTTGAGATTAAAAGCGACTAGTCAAAACATAGAATAACAAAATTTGGAATGAGATAACGAAACGAGGATAAAAACCATTTATTAGGAACTTCCAGGTAAATTCATTATCCAAAAAAAGAAAGGATTACCATTGCACATGAGAATCTCTTAACAGCACAACTCTTCTTAAGGTCGATCATATTCTCAAAGAAAACCAATGGTGCCTTTTTGATTCACAAGTTATAACTGGGTTCTGTGTCAAATTCGAAAACCATTAACTAAGAATTAACTCCTGTTGCATTGGAGGAATACCAAGCAAGACGTTAATGACGGCGATATTCTCAGCAAGATACCTTAGTCATATTATTGGCAGATGGAAGACCTGACCGAAAGCTAAAAACTGTTTATCCAAGAGCCTCCATGTACTGGTAGTATCTAACGCTGTTGTATCGGATGCTCTTCCAGAGTCAGCGAAATCAGACACATTACGGTTATTGTGTTAAGCGATTCTTCCTACGGCCAGCTTGCAGAGCTTTATTGCGTGGGCTCAATATAGTTACTCATAGGCAGATTGTTGTGCTTCTGACCAATTTGACGTAAATTCAATTTGCAATCAACTAAGCATAAACCCATAAGTATATGTATTAATTTAATATATTATGAGAAACAATACTGTCGTAGACCAAGTGATAGATGAGACCCTTAATCATTCAGGAGGCTGATTGGTTCCTTTACGCTGATTTGAATACATTTGTAATACCGGAGAATGTGAGATTGTTTCTGTTACCATTTGTCAACCAACAGTTAAATGGTTTGTTAGCGTTTTTTTCTTTTTTTTTTGTAATTAAGTCTCATATGATTTGTGTGTGGTTGATGGAGTACTAATGTGATGCCCACTTAGTATAAGTGAAGCTCATAAGCGGTCGTAAATCAAGAGCCGCGGTAGTGTAATGCATATGCATAACAAATCGAATACTGTAGGTGCGGCTTCGAGTCCAGCCTAAGGTTTCAAGTTTTTGCGAATAACTCAGCATCATTATGGATATTTGAACATCACTATAATCTATCATAGTTGATGGAAAATTATCACACTATGGCGATTATTCTTGAAAGGACTTTTTTCTATTATAAAAGTTCGATTCTATCTTAATTTTGCAGCCATTCGTCTTTGCAAGTTGGACAAAAGATTTTGTTTGGCCATTTCTTTTACTTTCTGTACATGCTCTGGAAAGGTTCGATTCTAAAGCAGTCTCTTAGAAATTGTGTTGATAAATTTATTTCTGAAAGACATTTTAAAAACTTGACACGTCAATAGTCCTTTAAAATGTCGCTGTGGTAATTTTTAGCTTTATTCGCATCATCCATCTTTCTTACGCTCAAATAATATTAAATTGAAATCTGAAACCGATATAATGTATTATATTTGGTGAAGAATTCGATCACCTGCTAAAGATTTAAAAAAACTACTTGTTTACCTGTTGTTTGGATGGTTCGTCTTCACGCGTCAGGTGAAACGTAACGGCTTTCCTTTTGTTTATCTTCTATAGCTTTTGTTTATCTGTTGTCTTCTTTCCTCAGTGTATGATTATCCTTTCCTCTACATATTTTGCTTATCACGCGTATTCGTTTGAATTTTGCAAACGACATGAAATCTGAAGTTTTGTACTGCAAAGTTGCATTTGAAGTTAGATCTGCCGGCTATATAAAAAAACACCTTTCAGGCATTTCGTGAGTAATTCATAGAGTTTTTGACGAGACTGAGGTACCAACTCATGTCTCGCATACATGTGCCGGAGAACTGCGGGCCTCGAAGAGAGATGAGCACATTTCCCTCGGTATCTTTATATGATCATTTGACTTTTAGGGGTTTTAACGTAGCTCTTTTTCTTCTGAATAATTCTTGTTTCATATCGTTTCCATGTTCATAGGTCGCCAAAATTAGTCTATTTTTTTCCCTCTGGCTCTTCTGGCTTCTGGTTTCTTCTGACTTTCTTTTAGTTTTTATTCCTTCAGTTTCATAAAATTTCATTCATTTTTATTGAACTATCGTTTTACGACCAGTCAGTTTTTCTCTTGCAGAATACTAATTCTTTTCACCAAAAGATGGTAAAAATTGCAGGAATTCCCAATGTAATTCATGTATAATTATTAAAAGTGAAATCGTTCTAGGATCTACTTGATACATCAGATGGACAGCCATATCATTCTCCCATCATGTGAATTCAGTTCGGTTCTACCAAAACCACAATGTTTTTCGCAATTTGGTTTGAAGTTGATAGAAACACGCGATAACTTCAAACGGCATAGGTTCTGTCACAAAAATCTAACATTGAGTCATTGTCTTGTAACACAAGGGTTGATGAATTTTAAAGCAAATAAACCTCATTATTTATATGCTTAGTTGTAATTGAGCATATAGTGCTGATTGTAACATTTTTCTGTTTAGAATTCTGCCATATCCACCGTCTGAGCTCCTAAATAGATCTTCAGCAATGGCTGATGACATCTTTATAAAAAAACTAGTGCATCCACTTCATTTCGGCAGGTTTTTTTCTTTCAATGCAGCCGTGTACTTATAGATACTGGAGAAATTTAGTAGCTTAGCGATTCAATGGTGAGACAATGATGAGAAAGAAAAGGAAAGATGTATCGTTAGCGGCAAAACGTGTTTTTTTTAAAAGTTCAAAAATAAGATAAAATTCTGTTTCATACGAAGGTTTGAGTGTGCACTATCAACCAAATCATTCCTGATTATTTAATAGTAATTTACCGACTATGGACAGATGGGAGGGCTTAATAAGCCTGGGCTAGGTCACGAACCTTACCACACTGATTCGTAGCTGCTGCCCATTCATATGGCATGTCTATATCAAAAAAAGTTTAGCTGAAATCTCAATTCATGAAATAATTGATAAAACACCTCATTTCCCATGATCTCATGCCAATACTTCTTTTTAGTATCCAAAAATGAGTTTGAGTGGTTAGCCAGTCGCTAAAGATTGGAAGAAGCTGTTCTAGGTAGAATGTGTTGCTCACCAACGGCATTCGCTATTTCATCCTTGAATCCATATTTTCACAGCACATTTTATCATCTTATCAATAATGTAAGTGAAATTTCCTGGTTTCTTTTGAGGTTCATTGAAAAAGTATTTTTCTTATAGACATTTTGCTATATATGGCACGCAGTAATTTATAGAAAAAAAGTCGCGTCTATTTGTACTTGATTTGAAATTCAAGGAACTTCTATTAACTCGGATTTGTTAGTAGTAAATTCTGAATTGAGTAATGGTACCTCAAAAATGTGTAATTGAACCTACATATAGGACATATTAATGAAAAAGAACATTAAGTAACGAATAATAATATAATACGTTATACAATGACTTTAGTATGGAGAAATTGAATGATAAAGTCTATCAAAAAACATGTGCTAGATAAATGTGTGTGGATGTGCAGCTAAATGCTAGCAATGAGGGAGTGATGAGTGATGTGGTTATGGTTGAGGTGATCGTGATAACAACTCATCTCTCGATGAGTCGTGGGATACTCATATATCACAAATGAGAAAGGAGTTTATCATTTACAATAACGAAGGATTACATCTAATGCGTCAAAATTAATATTTTGAGATTAATATGAATGATTAGTTGCTAGGATACATATAGCCATGTAGGCTTGACTGTGTTCCAGCTATCCTGTTCGAATTCGAGCTAGACTGTGTTCGTTGGCGACGAGTGTAGAAACGCTATTTGAACCAGTTGAGCATTTTATACAGGACTTTACATCGCTAAGTCAAAGAGGAGCGCAATAAATAGCCATATTTTCTTGGTATTATAACTAAAAACTGCGGTGGATTTTGTCATAGAAGAAAGTACGATAAGATGAGCTCTGGCGTTGATTAATCCTTTGTGGCTGGATGAGCATACGCATTCGTAATCAGCGTGATATCGTAGAGGTGGATGAATGCGGTTCTGATCTATACAAATCTTGGCCGGATTTTTCTAGCACGAATTTATTGACTCTACAAAGATGGCAAGCCTTTTGGTAGGCCTGAGGGCGGCCGCGAACTGATTCGGGTCTACGTGTCACTGTGGCATTCTGCCATGCCGTCGTCGTAAAGTATAAGAAGAAAGTGTGTAATGATAACGCTTTTCTATCAGATTGAATTTACAAAGGATTTTCTCCAGGATCGAAAACGTTAATATATATGCTAGGTAGATTTCATATTTTTTAAATTCAATGCATTCTAATTTATGCAGACATTCAAATTTAAGATCAACAAATGAAATTATTTAGGTCCATACAAAGGCTAGTGAAGTCAACTACACTGAAATGACGAGTAGAGAAAAGCTCACGAACGCTCTACGGGAAGCAGAACTAGGCTTTCCACCCACGGGACGATTGAAGCGATATAGCTAAATAAAGGTTTTTTCTGTGAACCTGTCAAAACTGCGTTTTCGGGTGTCATGATGTTTCTCATATGCGATGAATGTGGGTATCGGCTTTATTATTAACGTAATAAAGACAACTCCATATTTCTGCAGATTCTCATAAAGATTAGTCTAACGTGTGAAGCGACAGTCTACTCATGGCTACATATAAAGCTCATTTATACCAATGTATCATATTTGAATTTGAATATGGAAGAAATGCTAGAGAAGCTTATAGGAGAGTTTGATGAAGATACAGTTTTTGATAGGACATGCAGATAGTTTGAAAGATTCGAAAAGAAGTATATTGTGGAACCGGAAAAGCTAGCCCTTTCGCCTCTTAACTGAATTTGACTCTGAACAAGGGAATGTTGAGTGTATGATGAGACATTCGCACACCAACATATAATGAGTTATCACTTAGCGGATGACTATGAACTTAATTCAGAGAAGTATTGTCGGCAACTGGATAATTTAAATACAGCAGCGGTTACCAGTAAAAGAAGTCGGGGATGTTCAATAGGAAAGTCATAATACTGCATTGTGATAATGTCAAAGAAAATGCTGCTTTGAAGGTTTTTTCATAGATTTATGTAATTATAAAGTACTTATAAGACATCGTAGGATTTTGTTCAGAAATAATACGTACTCTCATATTGACGATGAAATTTAGCTAGGATAAATGGCATATTATTGAAAGGTAGTCGCCTAGAATTGTAAGAGATGAGTTTGCAGGACTACTCCTTGTAACACATTTCTTAAGACAAACATGATTTATCTTTTTAATTCTAATCATCGAAGAAAATACCAAATGAGATAAATGTGGTATAATGTTAAATCTCTACATAGTAAAGTGCTAGTACTCTGAACTCAATCTGAACAGCATAAGTCTAAACAAGTAACAATTGAAGTTTGCCCAGTCATTATTTGATGGTTGTCACCTTCCTTGGTAACTTTCGTTGCCGGATCGATAGGCGATTTCCTGTGTCTGATAACATACCTGCAATGATAACGAAGCTAGGAGAGGCATTTTAACCGTGAATTTCACGGTAGCAATTGGTCCGTTTTATGGCCACATAATTAAAGCAAATGTATAAAGACACCTTCACAAGGGACCGAGAAAAATGGCCCTATCTTTGCTTCGTTTTTAGTTTCAACAGTTAATCTTGCACTTGAAGTTGTTGACATCTCAATATTTGATGGATATACTTCCATATTACGTATTGTTGAAGACGTCTGTAGAGAAAATTCGCCATTACTATCCATATCCATACACCTGCAGTGTGATGTGTTTTCCTCCTTGCTTGTTGATCTAATGGGTGAAGTAATCGGTGATCGAAAACCCAAATTTGGTCCTTGACCATTTCCGTTCGTGGATATGCTTTCGCGCTTTGAAATTTTTGTGGAATAGGCAGTTTCCATACACGGAATAAGAAAACACCTGTTTGGAATGGCACGAATCACACCAGCCACTAAAACAGTTGAAAAATGAACGATATAATATGATGGGTACACAACCTTAGATTTAGTTGAAATAATACCAAAAGAGGATATATTCCTCGGTGACGCTTTATTCAATGACTGAATCAAAGTGAAGTCTGCAAGTCGCATGAGGTTAGTGAGAACATAATATTAAAATCAATAGGCAAGAAGTGTTACCTACTTCGTGAATCAACTGTCGTCGGCGAAACTTCAGATGAAGGAATTTTGTAGATGTTGTTATTTTCAGCTTTTTTATTTAGAACAGCTAAATTTTGACATTTTGGTAAAGTTGTTGACTCAGTCTGCTCCGAAACATAATTCGATGATTCGATCTCAGTCCTGCAAATCGACGGCACCAATATCTTGTATTTCTTATAAGGTCAAATATTGTTTGCTGGATTTACGAGCTATTTCCATTGATAGAAAATTATATTGCGGATATATCTTCTTAATATTTCATTAGACTTCTTATAAGCAGCAACCGAGCTTGTTCAGATGCGTCATCTACTAGCGTACGTGCACTGGTAATTCTGATATATTTGATCATGGTGCAGCATTTGTCAAAAATA
The DNA here is from genome assembly GCA_000816705.1 of Dictyocaulus viviparus. Lineage (NCBI taxonomy): Eukaryota > Metazoa > Nematoda > Chromadorea > Rhabditida > Metastrongylidae > Dictyocaulus > Dictyocaulus viviparus. The sequence goes on along the minus strand of KN716819.1, from coordinate 2,232 downwards.
TGAGGATAGATTTAAAAATAAATTACCCATAGACTTGTTTTACTACGTGGTCCAAAAATAGGATGATTAATTTGGCTACATACAACACCCAAAAAGTATGCATATAGAACGCGGTGAAATACTGCAAAAGCACAGGTACAGACAATGTGAGTACATACATACGGCGAAAGTGAGCAAGAAAACTGATAAATAACAAGACTATGTACTGCAAGTCATCGGTAGAGTATATCTATGGTTTTTTTTTTTACAATATTTCAAGTTACAACACCTTTGTTAACGATCTTTGCAGCACATGAGTAAAAATAGAGTCTTAATAATGAAAGAGAATATCTTTGAAGAATGAGAAGTCGCAATTGTCGGACGTTGAGATTTTTAAAATTGTATCGGTCAAAAGATGAAGTAAGGCATCTTCTAATGTTGCACGTGTAAACAGACCCACTTTACAACAACCGTTATGACATCGAATAAGGATTTTATAGAAAAAGATTATGGTCATGAAGAAAAACCAACCTAATCCCTATGTCATTCGGATCCACAAAATTATTTGATTTCCGAGCTCGTTTAATACAAGGTGTTCTAAATGTGTAGTATAATATTACATCACATTAAGAACCTTCTTAATGAACTATTGAATTATTATAAAACAGTGAATAAAATCTATTTGGTCGTTACTTCTATTAAAATCCTGATAAACGGACGCTAACCGTTGCGATTCGTTAGATGGTGAGCCATAAGTAAGATCTTGAAACCAAGGAAGTCCCAACCACGCGTGGACATGATGACTATCTAAATTACATGAATTATGTATAAATACACCAACAAATCAGGTTAAAATGCCTGGTATGCGATTCGAACGCAGCTCCACTTGACTTCCTGTGGTTAGTTTGTGAGAGAAATGAGCTTCGCCATCGATTGCTGAGGATGTTTCATTTAATACTTTGTCTGGAGCGAACCCACTTTCTTGTCTCGCGCCTTCCTTAGTCAACAGATCCAAAGTATCCAAAATCCTCTGTAAAATTTATGAACTCACGTTACAAAATTTGATAACCTCTTGAACAACGGGATCAAAAATATTGACAACAACATCAAAAATAATAAATGAAAACCTGGCATAATATGAGGAAACCAATCGGAATTATAGAAAGATATACCTGCATAAACTTCATGTAAATTTCTATATGCTGCTTGATAGCATGATGCTCTTTTTGTACCTTCTCAGAAAGTTCATCTACCGACTCCCAAATCCTTTGAAAACCAGACCACGAAAAAACTTGCTTGCTGCTACGTTCCATTTCATTTATGCGCTAAATAACAAGATACGAAATAAAGTGTGGGAGCAATACGAACAATTGATCAACAACAAATAAAAGGTAAAGCTCGACCTAGTGGCACAACCAGTATCCAGCTAGTGCTTCCCACATGTAATATGTTACTAATAACAAGGCATAGCAGCGTTTGTTGGCTCAAAGCGAAGATTTAAGCTAGAAGTCTTGAGTGCATCGCGAATTCGAATTACTGTTCAACATGTGTCCGTCCTCAATTCCTTTATATTCCGTCAAATCTCATTTTTATTACCTGCACGACAATATGAGAGGAAACCACTTTATAACATAGAGCTTGACATCTCAAATTATGTTTAGATCACTAACTGGATTACTGCATTAGACTGCGGAGCACAACATTTTGTCAGATAGTATTGTATTCCACGGATCTCCCTCGCTGAGGGATCTCAAGCCGGTTAGTCGCGAGGCTACGTGGCGCGACCCCAGGTGGCGGATAGGGGGTGAATCGCGGACCAAAAGCGACTGTGTACTTGCTTTGAGACGCGGGTGGATTCATGGGATGGACTCCTTGATTCTGCTGTGCTGGTCGACTCATACCTTCTGTATGCACACAGTAACATTTATGTATGCGTACGTACTTGTGCTTATGTGTATATAGACTGTATCCTGTTTGTCGATTTGGCCAAAAGCCCGCAATCGAATGACTAGGAAGTACACGGGAGGCGGTTAGGGGTCGCCTCCAACAAATAAACTCCAGTTCACTCATCGGGAGAGACTGGCAAGCTGCCCATGAGTAAACCAAACTTTTTAGCCCCCGCGGAACGGCTCTGCAAGCCAGCCGTTGGAACAATCGCAAAACACAGTAAAAAAAACGGGCCTCATTCCCCTGACCCCGAAAGAGCCCCCGGTACGGCAGCGTCGGGTAGGACGAGTACGGAGAGGCTGCTAA
>KN716818.1:0-34315 GCA_000816705.1 Dictyocaulus viviparus | reverse complement strand
ATATTTTTGATTGTAGCAAAGAGAAAAAAAAAACCATCCACAGTAAATTCATTTATTACTGTATTATTTCGTTATTACTTTCTTTTATTCACATCATCGTCTTTCTAGGAACAAATGGCACTCAATAAATAGATGATATTTGTATTTACAAAGAAAAAAAAATCGTTTTTATCGTTGTAAAGCTAGCAAAATTCTCTTCATATAATGAATAGGTAGTCAAAAATCGTATAGGAAGTCATCATTTTCTGGCAGGGATATTGATGGATGAGAATCGAATCGAATCGACCTTCAAGAACTGGCCTGTCTCACGGACGACGACACCCAGAATAACCGCTCGCCACCTTCAAACGCCATACCGCTACGTTGCGTCGCGTCGCGTCGCGTTACGTCAAATCGCGCTCCGACGTTTCATAGTACACCACCATTCTACGCCTACAGAAGCCGTAGTACACCACCATTCTATGCCTACAGAAGCCGTAGTACACCACCATTCTACGCCTACAGAAGCCGTAGTACACCATCATTCTACGCCTACAGAAGCCGTAGTACACCACCATTCTACGCCTACAGAAGCTAATGTTCTGCATGTTTTTTTTTCCAAAAACCGACGATTTTTGAAACAAACACAATTCGATGAAATATGATTGAGGTGGTAAAGTATTACGTATTATTTTTGTTTGAATAAAAAAATTCTGCTTTTCATCCTTCATGTTAATATTGAGGAAATTTTACTCGATTTGTAGAAATGAATCGATATTATGCGTAGTAAATTATCATTAACATTGTTGTCTCTTTTCCCAGACGTTCTGGAAAAGTTGTTTAACAAATATCGATTGATATTTTTTAATTGAATGTTTTTTTTTCTTAATATTAAAAAACGTTGTTTTTTTTTTCATAGCGATTAGTATAAATGCAGCGTAAAGAATAAAATATGTATCGTAGTAAAAGTAGCAAGCAATCAGAAAGAATTTCATCTTAATCGGTTCGTGATGAGGAACTGATTGAGGAGGTTAGCGATACATGTAATTTACATAAAATTCTATAAAATAGAACATTTAAACAAATGACGCTAATGATTATGAAGCTTATATGAGGACTTTTTTTTGTCATTATAGTAACTATTTGATCTACAGAATGATAGAAATGATTGAGACAAACAAACAAACAAAGGGATGATTGAGTTTATAGGAGAAATAAACTGATGAAAGGTGACGAGGAAAAGAAATGAGGAGTTAAAAACTTTGATAACATGGAAATTTTGTCGGTTTTCGAATAAATCGAAATGAACGAATAAAAACGTGAACAACGAGAATTTTTTAAATTTTCTTAAACAATTGAAATAAAATTTTTTCCTGAGAATTCTTTACGTGATGTTAGTAAAAATTTCCTGGAGAAAGATGAAAGCAGAAGAAAAGAGGAAAAAAAAAACGAAAAAACAAAAACAAATAGAATAAATAGAAAATTTCTAGTAAAATAAGAGAGTGGAGGGGTGACCGAAAAAAAACAAACAAACAAACAAACAAAAAATCATTGAATCGACAACGAAAACCGATGGCGAGAAAAAAATCGTACGGCGGTACGGCGCCACGTTACGACGTTTTTCATCAACATCGAAACGTTCAAAGCTGCAGCTGTTCGTTTTTCTTTTCATTCATGAAACAGAACAGTTCATTCAGAAATGAACGAATGTTGACATTACGGTAGGTGTGTGAATACTCAATGGAGTGAAAAAAAAAGGACGAACGAATTGAGTAAATTATGAAAAGTCGCCGAAAAGTCGTGTAGATGTTTTTTTTTGTTTACATTTAAACTAATATTTACATTTGTAAGTGATTGAAAGTATCGGTCTCAATCTGAAACACGACGATCATAAACGGCAAGAAAAATTTTTGAAGTCGTCAGGAAAAGAAAAGCAGCAAGAGGAGTAACTTTTATACTACTTGAACAATTTAAATAAAACTCATGACTCATGAGGATTGTAAGAATAACAAATGCGGTGATAAGGTGAAAAGTATCGTAAGATTTGTGATAAGAATAAAACCATAGCAACCTCATTTTATACGATCTAAATGAAACTCATTTGATAACCGCATTGTGAATAGAATAAAACCGTTATAAAAACTATTATTGGAATTTCATAATGAGTGCTAGGAGGAAAAAAAAACCCATTCAACTATCCGAAAAACGAAACTCATGAGGATTCAGACACATATTGATAGAATCATTTTGAACTGATGAAATTGTTTTGGTAGATTCAAACAAGAATCGTTGTCATCACGTGAAGATGTTGATTGTACGACAACGTGTTCATCATCGAAACATTCTTGTCGTCTATTCGATTCAATTTTATAACAAAAAAAAAGTACAAAAGAATGTATTAAACAAACATGGTAGTGACTGTCGTACAGCGTAGCGTTCAGTTACGAATATAATAAGTAAATATATTGATCGTAGGATAGTTCAAATTCCTCTAGTAACAAAAACTGCCTCATTCTAATAACTCAACGCTACAACCTCATCATTGTATTTATGTAGGTTAGAAATGATGAAATATAAAATAGCGGGTCCGTTTCTCAGTTGAGCATCATAAAATCTGAAAATCGATATTTTCTTATATAAAATTCTGCATACATTTCGATTCACTTTCAAATTAATCCCATTCTCCCCTGAAGCGACACACTTGAAAAACATAAATAGAACGTCGTTCTCTACCATAAAGCTCGATGAGTGCTCGTAATGGCGAACTCCGACGAGTCGTATTACATTTTTTTGCCATTAGTATAAATAAAACCTTTCATTAAAGAGTACGGTAGACAGATGCAAATTCAGTTTGAAGACGTATTGAGGTTTTTCATCGTATCGAGTGCTTCATAAATCGAATTTAAATAACCGTGGTTCGAAATTACTGAACTTTTCTGAAAGTGAAACTCTGAAACTTCACTGAAGTATCTTGATTGTGACTTTGTTTAGCTGTTTACTCGAGGTTGCTAAACAGTGTTTTATTGAAAAGACAATACAACACAGAGGCAGGCTAACGTTTCGGCAGAATCGCCTTCATCAGAGCCTAAAAAATCTACGTCAATTGTCAATTCACTGAAGTAAATGTAAATTTTAAGAAGTTTGTTGAAGTGTATGAAAAGTAGGTTTGGGTCAGATTCGGAAGTGATTGTTGAGTGATGTATGAATAAAATAGATAACTGCAGCAGCACACAATGAGGTACGTTCAGATACTCACCGTTGGCAGTACTAAAGCGATGATGTCAGATGATTTATCCAGGCGACAAGAAGATGATGATTATGAGAAATTCATAAGATAAAATTATATAAAGCATCTTATAAATGTTGAGTACTGAAAAATGTTTGAAGTGTCGAAATAACTAACTGTCGAAGCCGTTATCCAAATAGGCGATGAACAAACAAGAATTGACAGCTAACAACAAACAACAACAACAAAAACAACAATCATATTCACGAAAATTCGTTGAAACCAGATATTGCCGACATAACTGGGCCGGCATTACAGAGCAACGTATTGATGAAGCCAGTCGTCATCTTAGCCAATCTGATCGTCATCTTCATCACATCGCCAACATCATCATAAACATCATACCGTAATAGAATACTGTATGACAAATAGTATGTACACGACGTGAAATTGTTACGCTGACATAATATAATACAAATAATAATATAAGATGGTTTGAGAAATCACTGGCACTGTTTGAGGCATTAACGACCTCAATTGAACAGATCCAACAGACCACCTGATGATATTATAAACGTGAATGTGATCTACCGTAAGTAGGCAAACAATCCCTCACAAAAACATTTAATTCATGTTCTTTTGTAAAGAATAATTTTATGCGTTAAAAAATTGAAATAATTTTCTTATTTTACTTTGTATTCTACGTCATTATTTTGAAAAGGGTTCACTATAAGTTTTAGAAAAATAATGTTAAATTTGTGTTGGCCTGAACCGATAAGCTCGAAAATTCTCTAGACGAACCGGTTTGCACGATAGATTAATACTAGATTTTTTTTCTTTATGCATAATAATTTTGTACTTTTATTACATTTATTCATAATGATCGATTGAAAAAAAGAAACAATGGTCAAATAATGGATGACGCAACTGTAATAAAAAAATACTATGAAAATTTTTCTTGATCATAACAGTGCTTTTCATTCATAATCGAAACCTGATTTATGCAAATGTTTAGCCCTTGCCTCATCACTCATTACTATGATATTCGTATTTTGTCAACCTCTCCAGCTTTCACTTCACAACCCGTAATCGTAATATCTTAACATGATCTTCTTATCAACAATACTAATCACTCCTATGTTCTACTTTCAAAATGGTCTTCTTTTATTCTTCCAAACGAATTCAACGATGATTATGAAACCTCAAACCTCTTTCTATCTTATTTATATATAATATTCTATCGCGAAGATGATTACTTTGCAGATAATTTGGTGCTATGTTGATTTGAATAAAGAAGAACGATTTGTATGGTTTTGAGGTAAGATGTGACTCCATTTTCATCTAAGCGAACGTGAAATCAACTTCTAACATATACACAATCAAATTTCAAATGTGAATTAATCTTTCTTTCAAAAGTACAGGATGCTTCGAAACGAATTTCTTTTCAGAAAAGCTGTTAAGAGAAAATGCCTGCCTAGAAAACGTTATTGCTATCCACGACAGAATTGAATATTCAGGCTTAAACATCGTGCGTGTGTGTGTGTGTGTGGCAATTTAATGGTGCTCGGTGGTGGAGGGGTGTAGCTGTATCCGAACGAAGATGTGTGTTTTGTTTTTTGAATGAGTCAAGTGCTCTCTTCTGATTAGTCGATCAGTTCAACTAATCGCACTCGATAAGTCCAGTCTTTCATTCACTCGAAGCCAACGAATTCATAAGATATTCATCTCGATTGATGAAAAAAATAAACCACTCATTTGATATCAAGTTGTCATAACATTTAAAGTTTTAGAGTGCTTTAAAACTTTAAATGTTGTGCTTTTTCTATTCGTCTACTGTGACAGTTTCCTACGTTAACCAAACGTTTCATTGATTGCTTTTCACAATTCGTATTCCGAAAATCAATAAAAAAATCAATAATCAGATAATTTTTGCTGTGTTCTTATTTTACAACACTAATTATCAGTCAAAATAAATGGAAGTTGTATAGGAAATCACAATGATCTACTTCAAAATTTCCTGCATAGTCAAAATTGTGAATAAGAAAAATTCAGCATTAATACACTCACATACTGTGGTTCTTATGCTCTGTCAGCTATTATCGATTGGAACGGTATCATATCAACAGTGATACTATCAAAATTATCACAAAGAGGTAACGATGGGAAGGAAATCAGAGTTACACACAGCGGTCAAAATCTTCTGATTAATTCAGCTACGTGGAATATCGAAAGCAACGTAATTATGGTCAATTCTAATGTATATAATTAAAAAACAGCTAGTAACTCTGACAAGTATACGAAGCGCAGCTTTTTCATTTGCCTCAAACCTCAAAGGTTTCTCTTATCTTCAGGTATTCTCAATCAATCAAAAACGTTCAATTAATTGATTCAAGATGAAGTCTAAAGGCTTTAATTGAGTTGAAATATTTCTTCCCTCAACAAGCACATAAATAGAATAATAATAATGATAATATATTCAACATAGTTATTTCTATAAATTTATGATAAAGGATAAGAAATTGAGTTATTCATCTCTTTGTGTAAATGCTCTACGCCCTCGCTGTCCTCATGATATCGAGGAGAAGTCTATCAAATGATTTCAGGACCAGCGATTTCGTACCAGTTAGTACTGCTAACCATTCTGGATTATTCTACTATCAATTCATTTCTCTTCGAAGAACGAAACGTATAGAATGCTTGTGTACTTAATCATTATCATTTTTCAGAGTACATTCTAACGAGAACAAAAAAAAAGAAACAGAATATATGTTTATTGATTGAGTACTTTTTCACTATGCTTTTCATTAGGCATAAATTAACAGATTTTCTTTATTATTGTATCGTTATAATTATTTTTATGTGAAAAAAAAATGAAAATCAATACTCGGAAACGTTACAGAAAGACGTTCTTTGGCAATGAGTTGGCAAAAATGTTTTGTTATTGTATCGAAATACGAACGACATCAAACCGATTACGATTCTAACTTTTTCTATTGTTTTTCTAACTTGTTAGATTTCCAAATTGTATTGTTCTGAACACAATCGACAACTTGAACGTGCTCCGAATCGAACGAATCAAACCAGCTAGTTCGACCTTCGACAGTTCAAAGGTTTTGCTTCGTATCGATTACCTCATAGAGAAAATCGATCCAGATGTGAACGATTTCGATTGTAAAACAATTGCTACTGGTTTTGATTCAGTAAAATTAATCGCATAGCTCATTCACGAACGTATCCGTAGACTTTTCAAGTCACAACAGCAGCAGCAACAGCAACAACAACAACAAGTATAACAACATTACAAAAATTTTTTCGTCCAACTAATGCATTACGACAAGTCGATGATCTCTTTCAAAAAAAATGTGAAGAGTGCCATAGAATTTCCTCTCAATTATAAAAAATTATTCAATATACAAGACATTGTTTTCGTATGATGACTTTTTTTTGTTTTTGCAATAACACCATCACTAGGCTTGTCAGATTTCAACAGAAGTAGTGATTGCAATGGACTATTATCACTCTACAGTGACTTGGATACTTGGTTGGCCCGTATTCACTTCCAGTGCGAGCTGCACTCTGAATTTCCCATTTGTTTTTCTCTCATGTGACTCCGATTCATGGTTGGGGTCTTCTGCACACATTATGATAATGGAGAGACCAACTTCTGGTGCTCACTATCAGGCAGTCATCAGCCTTCACGGATCAGACGGTGTGCTGTGTTGTGACTTTGTTTCATTAGGACGGTGGCGATTCGTAATGTGTTTTGCACATGGCTGAGTTTTCATGTCGAAATGCAAATCCTAGAAACATCTCCAATTAGCCAAATTGAGGTGATAAACCATCTGCAAGAACTACGATACAATTATCGTCGACAACATACCGATTTCGAACGCTTTCTATTATCCTCAATAACAATCTGATTGGTAGAAACGTCGCTATGGTGAACTCCAGAAACTTTCGATACGAAACGATACACTATAGGATAACAATGAGTTTCGCTTAAATCTGTCATGCTCATCTTTTATACATTTCCTAACTCAAAGTGTGTCTTATGGCAAAGTATAAACACCGAAGATAGCCCGATTTTTTTATAGCTAGATTTCGCTAGCGGGATGCAAAATATTTAACGCAGAAAGCGCAGACTGAATATTATTTATGTGATTATTCATATTTTTGTTTACATATACATATTATTATAACGGCATTTTTATTTACATGTTTTTGACAAATTTCTGGAAAATCACGAGTTTCAACTAGCAGAAAAAAATTGATGTTTTTTGATGTTGTTTGTTCTGATTTTCTCATTAATACAGCTTTTTGTGATATATCATAGACAATTATGCAGTCTACTCATTAGAGGAATTTATGACGTCAAGCAATTGCAGTAACAATGCAGTAATATTTCCACAATTAATTATGTTTGAGTCAAACTGCTTAGTGTTTGGAGTTCGAAGCGAACTAAAATAACTATAAAGGAGTAACAGAGACAAAAATTGGGAAGTCAGACCTATACCACTGAATGACGAACGAGCTTAAGCAAATCACGTAAAGAAGTTGCCATTGAATAACGGAAACGTCATTTTTTTTTTCTGTACAACAACATATTTCACATCAACAATTGCAATTTCATACGAAATCATATCACCGTGCCAGGCCGTTGTTCTTCTTCAGCTTCCATGACAAATAAACGTCGGTATCAGCTGCCAGTTACCAAATTGTACAGCTGATGATAACAAACTGTACTACAAGTATGCGGGAGTAACTCATTACGAAAACCTTGTAGTAGAAAAAAAGACCGTACTAGAATAGAAACCGTTTTATAGGACTGCTGTACGCAGCACGTGTCTACTAAAGGAATTTTCGGAAACTGAGAAAGTGATCGAATGGCAAGAAAGCCTTCTCTCAGCATCGCACCACCCATGTGTGAATTGATCATATTTTCAAGAACAGGAAATAATGCTTCTTCAACATCTCAATTCTGTAGATGATCCAATTAGCCCTCTATCCGTACAGAAATCCAATTTAGACACAATTTGAAAAAAGAAAACTCAAGTCATAATGTCGTGGAAAGCAGAACAAGTTGTGTGTTAGAAAATGGTTAAATCCTCTCCAGGACTGGTAGAAATAGGCTGATCTGATCTGATGTTTATTGGAATATTCGAAATCTGTGCTGAATTTGCCTTAATTATTCAAATAAAAACTTCAGAATGCATTTCCATTATTGACGAAGAGTTGCTAGAAATGTGAGGCCTAGCGGAAAGTTCTGTTTGTTTACGGGACAGAACAAAATATGATTATTTTTTGAAGTCATTAAAGCTGACTGACACAATATATTTGCTATTCGAATTGAGGAATTCTTGCTGGAATGAATGAAGCAATTTGTAGATCTGATTTCTGAAAAACGTTTTATCTTCTGATGCAAAATATTGATTCAGTGCTTCTTTGTTATCATTTACACTTATAAATTTTTGTCTTTAAAAAAAGATTTATGAGGTCAAAAACTAAGTGATTTTCATAGGATGTTAAGTCGGATTCATAGGAAGGTAGATGCGACAGGATTTTTCAGCTTAGTTTTGCAATTTATGATGAGTCACCAAAGCAGCTGTGGCCTGGCATTATCATGATGCAGTATGATATCCTCCTATTGAACACCGTCAGCCTCTTTTCTTAAACTGCTGTATTTTAATTATCCAACTGCTGATTTATACTCCAAACTGAGTTATTCGTTCGGTTTTTTAAGCTCGTAATGTATTGGTCCTCAGATGTCTCACCATATACACAACATTTTTTTTGACAAATCCATGGTGCTAAGGACAAAAAATCAACCAGGATAGGTCTCTAAGTACAGAGATCACATTTTATGTGCCTCTTGGACGTTCAACCAATATGTAGAACAGCCTGAAAGAGGAACTATACAAAGAAAAGCAACAAGAGCAAGTCTGTTAACAAGGGTAATGATTAAATAACATAGCCAAAACTTTCAGCTCGCGATAATCTTTTCGATTAAACAGTCCTCACACCGCTCTACTGTGAGGACTAGACGTGAAATAACATTTCAACAACATCAAGGATTTTGTGTATCATCCACAAAGCACTAGAGCGATGCTTCGTAAAACCAACATAACGTTTAGACGGACAACACAGCTTGAATTCTCAAAACTCAACCTCTCTTAAAAATCATAAGGAATATACAACGGTAACGAAACACAGATGGGCCGATGTACAATAAAAAGAACAGATGAGATATAGACAAAACAACCGTAGAGTGGACAAAACGAAATGAAAGGAAACGTTCTTAGCAGAAAAATCATCGAAATCCTTCCTAACTAACGTCAACCACCTGATTCGTGCGACATAAATTTACGATTATGGGATGATACTGATTATTTTTGAGAAAATCTCCATCTCAGACAACAGCTACACGAGTGATAAACGAATGGGAGTTATGCTGTAGCTTGAACTACCAGCGAAGACAGGCCATTTACGTATATATCATATAACACATGTTTCGTCAAATCGTTTTCATGATGGAAAAGGGAACTGAATCCTGTTGATTACTTTTTATATAAGCTCACATGAATTCTTATCGTACAATAGCTTTTCAGAAGATCAAGAACAAAAAGAGCAACGTAAGACGATTCCACCATGGAACACCTGTTATACGTTGAGCGAAGGTTCCTACAAGGAACGCCAATTGTGTAAGTTTTGTTTTGTACCCATCAATTACCTCTTATATTAACTCATATAAATTCACCTCACACTGCCACCCTCTTCCAGCCTATAACATTTTGAAAATCACTATAAAGAGTAATATGAAGCGTACTTTTTAGAAATTTTTTTGTTAGAAACTTCAGAATAGAAAGGGAAGGAAGTTCTAGAGAATACTTTCTCAAGCAATCTCTACTTTATCATTCGAATTATACGAAAAGTAGACACACAGCGTAACTATATTGATTGCTTAGTCTGAATAGTCATCGTATCGGAAGTTAGTGAGAAAAAGTGCAAATGTACTGGTTCATGAAAGTTCACAATTATTTCACCATTTCGATTGCCAACTGGAATCGAATTTAGCTGAAGTACTGAAAATGACATTGCTTTAACATACCGAAGTCACCGCCTCCTCCATACATAAGCAGTTACAGTACACATCTCCTCCATACTCTTCACTCATAACTCTAACCAATCTCCTTTCCTATTTGTCATTTAACTAGTTGTCGTTATATTATTAAATTACAAGTCTACCATTTCCATGATTAACTCTATATATTAATTCATGACGAATTCTTTTTATCTTCATATACCATTCTTGCACTTTATATCTGATTAATAATAATTGTTATTTTACTGCATAATCACATCCTCATGAGTCCTATTGTGTATATCCTTGATTTATCTTTATTGTAATATTGGTGTAATATTTTATTTGTTGTTCAAAGGAAAGTTTAACTACCCAACTTTAAGGCCTGCTGATCGATTCTCAATTAGGTAACACTTAGTGTAACTGCCTCTGCTCCCGACAAAAGCGTGTTCTGAGATCCGCGATCTTCATTCACACTTCATTCTACAGCATCGTCGTCAAACGAGCATACGGTTTAATTACCCAAATTTTAGGTTCGGTTGCACAAGTTCGAAGGGAGCAGTACAAAAGAAACACGTGGCAAGTTACTCACGGCGAGCGTAAGGTATTCACTGGTATTACTAATATCCGCTAGCTAGTCAACACACATTTGCTAAGTCGAATAATCTTCTACGAATCCATATTCGTTCCAAAGCCACTCACATCATTACAATTTTGGCGCATCGGTTACTACACAAATGATGTAAAACAGATTAAACGAAGTGAGGAAAAAATAGGTCGGCGAAATGAGAACCCAATTCTTAAATAAACCATTACGTGAAGAAACCAAATTAGGAATGGTAGAAGTCCAATTGAAGAAAGCAAAACTCACCTTGGATGATATATGAATAGAGAAAAACTTGAACGACTGATTGTGTTGAATAATAAGACCCGAAAAGACTCGCTTTGACTTCTCAAACGAATCACTAATTATTGAAATATCCTAAATTAAGCACTTATCTCGTTGATTCCACAGTTCTCCCGGTGCTCTGTTATGCAGCCGAGTCATATGGGTCGGTACATCATCCACGTTTTTATTTACATAGGATTTACTGGAGGATTTCACGAAGTGATCATAGATGGTACAAAAGAGATTTTACCTTAATAATAGCAGACAGTTACAAAACTTTGGAAACGAGAAACTTTGAACCTGAAACCATTGAGATAGGTCTCCTCTGACTCAGAGGATAGGCTTTGAACTGAAGCATAGATGGGGTCACATATTCAGAAGGACGGAAAACTGTATGGGATAGCTAAAAGGATATAGAAGTTCTCTTGGATGACTTGCATTATGTGCTTATGTCTTGGTTATTAATGCCAATATTAACGCTGTCTGCACATCCCACGAATTACGTTCCATCCAAAGAATCTCACCGGTATCCTTTTTTTTACTTCATATAGTTTTAGACGATGTTGGAATTCATTCTTATATGGGTAGCATCTTTACAGTCCCATACTTTGTTATCTATATGTCAATTCTGACGTGTATTCATATGAATCTTGAATACGAAATAATTTTTGAAAATCTGTAATAAGACTGACTAGGTGCTATATTCGCAGGTTACAGCAAGGAAGACAAGGAAGACACCTCGAGCATTCTGCGACTAGAAATCTGAAAAATACTTAACTTTACAGAGGTATCAGCTCAAGTCTCAGGTGTACAACAGAGCCTTGAGAAAGCTGTGGAGTCGAAGAGGTGAGCGCGTATTTCCAAGTCTGCGAAATGATCAGCAACTTTTTTCAAGGGTCATAAAATACAGCTCTACTTCTTATACGTAGTCCGTCTTTCATATCTTTCACCATGTTCATATATTGCCACTGTATACGCAAGATTAAATACCGTCAATATGATAAAAATTAATCTTGACTTCACTTTGATTTCATTACAGCGTAAATTTCTCATAAGTAGGCGTTACTTCTTATTTATTCGCAGTAGCAGAATCTAACAACAATTTTAAAATGTAAGGTAGCTATAACCCTTTCTACTGTTTGAATGTAGTCAATCCAGCGAAATCCTACTTTTATCTTTTTTTGCGGAATCCTACTTGTTCTACAGTTTGGGCAAGCAAATCTGGCACTAATTCTGAATATTCTTTCGGTCTCCCTTCTTATGCCAAAAATTCCCCATTGGTCCAGAATCTTTCTATTCCGCAAATACGTCGTCAAATTGCGTGCGCGTAATCGATGCGGCATGTGGCCACCACCCTCGAACGGTGCCAACATTTTATCTTATTAAGTCCTACAGGCTTGCAACATTTCATGTTTACTATCGAAACACGAATTTCAAAGAAAATAATTTTCTTCCGGAGGATTTTTGAGGATCTGCCAATGGAATCATGGAATGGAAAAGACCTGAATAAAATCTTTTCGCTATTAAGTTGATATCATGGTGAGAGGTTTTCGACATTTCGTCTGAATTGAGCAAAGCAGACAGAACATTACGATAATCGCAAAACTTCTTACAATTAGTTCCTTTTTGAACGGCTTATAATAATCCTTTTCTTTAATATTGTCTTAAATCTTTCATGAACGATGTCCTACAGATGGTACTTAATAGCAACCGTACCAAATGGATTGCAGTTGGATTTAGCATCAGTCTTCTCTCCGTTTCTAGCAATTCCCTCCCTGCCGCAAAAATGCATCCTTATCTCCTTCATTGGAGGACTGGAAGATTTTCAAACCATTCTTGCAGGTCTTTCATAATCAACTTCATGTCTTTTTGATCTGCTAGTTATGTGTCGAAAGGATTCTGCTGAGAAAACTTCTATCGCAACGGAATTTTTTTCCCTCATGCGATTTCGTTTGCCAACTTCCAGTCAGAACAAATCTTCGCATAAAAAAAACAATTATCAGGAATACTTTATTACTTAGGCATCAAGACATCGTTTCCTCTTATTAAAATATAATCGATCTACACATGGGTTGTTCCGTTTAGCGACTACCATGTCGGGATCTTCCTTCTTTACAGAGAATGCGTTCACATGGAAAGGGAGCGTTCCAGACAAAAAAATCAACACTTCCTTTATTTTCATTTCAATCTAATAGTCCAAAATCTTCAATCCTATAACTGTTTCATTCGTTGTTACCATCCTCGAATTGAAATTTCTGACAGCAAATTTCTAAGCTTTTTTCGAATGACTTTTTCTAATTGATTGCTCAAGGCATGTAGTTCACATCCATCTGTAGCACCGATTGGTGAATTGCAAATGATAATATTGACTATCTTATGACAGCGTGGTTATAGAGATAACTTTGCTAAACAAAATAGGATTTAGTGAGTTGACGAGAAGAGCGACGAATCACTGTTAAGACAAGGTTTACACCACCAACACTCAACGAGTTACAATACTCTTTTCGTTTAGTGGTTTCATGACGTGTTCTCTCTCATTTGGTATCCTGTAAATCTACCACGTGGGATTTTATACATTCTGCAGCTTTCGCAAAGGTACAGAAATCGACATGTGATGGGCATGTTCTAGCATTGTAGTTGCAGAGTGGAAAAATCTCCAAAGCGTTTTCGTAAGTCCGGTCTCAGATCTAAATCGAAACTAAATAGCTCGTGTGTATTCGAAAACCCTCATACTTCAATTTTTGTGTAGATCCACTTCAATACTTTTAATAAACTTGCCATTTACAGTGGAACGACTAGTGACAATTCAGCTCTACCACCCCAATGACTATTCTTCTATAGTGTTTGTCACTTCTACATTACAGTGTAATAACGGCAGAAAATGGAAGGCCTATAACAGTCAGATAGCCTATGTCAATCTAATGCTTCTTATCATAATTATTGATAGAATAATGAATTCCTTTGCAATACAGACCATGGTAGTAGTTGCAACGTTTTAATAATTCTATTCATAAAATAAAGATTTGAGAAAGAGGAATGGGTGGTTTGATGCAACACAACAATATAACGGCCGCCCATATACAGATATGAAAACATGTCACATGCAATGACTAGGACATAAAAGCACTTAGTTTGCGCTTCCAGGAACGATACTCTTTACATGTTTCCATGCTGGTAGAACATGGAAGAAAAACAACAGTAGGTAGGTAAAAATAGATAAAACAAACTTGTAAGGTTGAGCCCATTTATACAAAATGAGCTTCTAACGTAAGCATTTCTTTGCCATCAACAAAACATAGATAAATAACAAATACCCAGAGGATTTAACGCCCGAACATAATTAAAAAGTGATTCAACTTCATAACCTTTCTCAGTTTTACGTGTGTTGGACCAACTCGAGCTTTAAAATAATATGCCAATAAGCGATTAATAACCGCAACTGAGAGCAGAAAACTATACAATTCTCAATTAAATGCAAGATATTCTCAACAATAATAAATTAATTAGGATATCTGTATATCACAATAACAAAACAGAATAAGCAATAATTGATATATTGAGAAAAGATGTATGTTTCAAACTTATCCTAAATTACTCTAACCCCATTTTAACACTACTGAGCAGAAATCCAGAGAATATGCGACAA
Source organism: Dictyocaulus viviparus (assembly GCA_000816705.1). NCBI lineage: Eukaryota > Metazoa > Nematoda > Chromadorea > Rhabditida > Metastrongylidae > Dictyocaulus > Dictyocaulus viviparus. The sequence continues at coordinate 19,497 of KN716818.1, read as the reverse complement.
GAATTTGCCATAGAATTGACACTATTCATCCGAATCTGATCCCTCTGTGTATTCTTCTTCACTTGAGTATGCAATCTTTTCATCCTCATCTTCTGTGTCGTCGTATTTCGGCAGCACAATCTCCTTTGCTTCTTTAACTTCCAACTAGAAATTAAATACAAAGAATGGCAAAACATATGTGTTTTGGTTAAATTAACTTTGTTTACGGTATGACGACTAAGCAAATGAATAGTACTCTGGTGCTTTCTTTCTACCAGCTTACGGTGTAATAAAATATTAGGAACCTTTATATCCTTGTTATAATCGCAATCCATATAAGAGTCGGATCGAACAGACAGTTGAAAGTGATAAATACCTTTCACAGGCGGAGCCGAAAATCGAAGTTCAACCTAATTTGTTTTATTATTACCATATGAAATCTTAAAAAGTTGATGCCCACGCTTATTGAAATAAGTGAGAAAAATTTGATAAAGAACAGATTACATAAGTACCGTTTGCTCATCGACTAGTGTTTTGCAGGCCGCAATAGGACATACGAGACGGCGTTGCTTCTTGTCAAACATTGTCAAAACCAACCACCTCAATAACGATTCAACCCGAATTCATGCGACAATCGCAGATGCTCTGTACTTTATGAAATAAAACTTACCACCATTCAAATTTCTCAGAAGGAAAGTAAGGGCAATGAACAAGATGTGTTTTATGAGACTTTGCATCGAATGTAACCTTAAAGAAATAAAATCAATAAAATTCTAATAACGCACTACTTCATGGCCTATAACAATTGATGTAGTGGAACAATGTGTCGCCAGTTTAACTAGCAGTCAAACTAAGCCTTCCATCTCTTTTTATGGTCGAAAAATAAATACTACGGAAATGAAGATAAGTCGTTCAAGATCGTTTAGTTATCGTAACTTATAGTGAAAATCAAGATAGAGCATTATAATGCACAAACGAACTTTGATTTCGGATAACAATGTTGCGTTTAGAATAAATAGATCGAATAAGTTGAAGACGCTGTCAATAAAGGAATGAGCAAATTAGTGGTAGAAAGGGAGTAAGCAATAATAATAATATTATCAATAATAACAGATGATGTTATGGTTTTGATAGTAAATACAATATCAAATTCCAGTAATAACAAAGAAAATGATGCTGAAAGTAGAGGAACGGTAGTATAAATAGTCGGTTTATACCTCTTAAAGAGATGGAGGCACAGTTAACTATTCATTACTAGAACAATGACGCTCGTACACATTTATTAGCACGAATAGTATTTCTAGTAAACCAGTTACATAGTCGCTTTCTCTTCTTCACTTTAACGGCAACAATATACATGGTAATAATAAGTAATACGTCAACATACATAGTTACAGAAAAAAAATACCGCATTACTTTTTTGACTGAACCTTCATTCCAATCATCGTCTGCATCGCTTTCATTAAATTTAGGTTGGGAATCCGAAGACGACAATGATCCCTAAAGTAGTACTCATTACATCTAAAAATAATTGTAGTAACGTTTCAAAAAAAAAAAACAAACTCTAACAATTGGAAAGAATAACTAATTATTTCACCAATTAATCGCTCCAATAAAATTGAACACAATTGAAAAAAAGATTAAAGCACGAAAAAAGTGGTCGCAGTTATGGTGAAAAACCTCTTCATCTTCCTCAGTTTTCTCATTTTTTAACTCCTTCTTCTCTTCATCATCTATCGTTGAACTCGCCGCAACTATCGATGGCACGGGCAAAGGCTAAAATGTGAACAGCTTATACACCAGAGGATTTAAGATGAAAAAAGTGATGAATGGTAAAAGAATGACTTTTTTCGTCGATTGCTTTTGCGTCTTCTTCTTAGCTCCACTTTTCTTTTTTGTGGACGGTTCTTTTCCCACGGCTTTTTCTTCTGTAATACGATTTTATGACAGAAAAATGTGCTAGAAAAACCGAAAAAAAAATCCTAGTGCTTCCATTGATAAACAATAAGCTTACAAAAACAATCAAAACAAAAAAAGCAAGAAAATTCCAAGTTTTTGCCCCATGTACACGATTCCATACTGTAGTTGCTCACTGTCCAAACTTCCTATTGCTATGAAGACAAATATCGTATTGCATACAAAGAATACACAAAAGGATACAATAAACGAAAAGAATGTCCCAAAAAAGAATTTCGAATCGTTATAAGTATTTGGGCAAATTGAAGTGGTTTGTCGATTACCCAATATAGCGTCCAAGGCGGTTGACGATTCAGAGAGGGAGTTATTTAATAATAAGTTATTACGAAAAATAAAACAGTTTCACATTCGAAATCTTGAATGTCAGTGTCTCTGGATGATTTTCAATTTGAAATTGAAATGTAATGAAGCACGAAAACGTTGAAATCTAAATTGTAAGACGAGAAAACGTAGCAAAAAAGAAGTTGAATGAAAAGCAACTATAAATCTTGACTAGGATAGTAAACTATGAAAAGAAGTCCAAATTATAGATATTGCAATGTTAGAAAAAAGGTTAGCAATAAAATAAATTTTCAAAATTAATTCAATTGATCTGCTGTCGATTTTTACATAAAATATAACACTAAGTGAGATTCACATCACTGAGAATTAGAGAAACCAAGAACTTGCTGAAACCTGTTAAACAAAACATGTCCTTTTGCTTTTATTTTCGAAGATAAATACCGAATAAACTACTTTTGAAAACAAAAATGGATATTAAGTCAAACAGTTGCAAAGGTACTAACTTTCATTTCCTTTGCATCTTCTTCTTTGATATCTCCTATACTTGTTAGAGCATCATCATCCTCTTGATCACTATAGCCAGTTATGTCATCATTAGGTTCTTCCCTGATATGAACTCTCTGATCCTCCAGTCCTGCTGTCTTTAATATAAAAAGGATATATTAGAGTAAATTTTTATTCCAGGAAACAATATACTACTGTTCGCCATTTAAAAGAAAATAAAAATAAACATGCAGTAGGATCCAGCAAGCTTGTTCTAGTAAGTAACACTCTAATCGTCACTACGCATCCTGCTGTCACTTCATGTGCATCGTCTTCTCCTTCCACTTGAAAAGAAGAATGTAATGCTTTAAGTAACAAGTGGGTAAAACTGTAAAAAATATTTACCAATCACATTAGTTTGAATAGAAAGTCGTGGCATCGATGACAGAACTACAAGAACATCTCGATACTCCTCATCTGATAAAGACTTGAGAAGTGCGCGCCTCTTTTCACCATCAAGTGCTGCTAAATCACCGCAAGAAAAAACTCGACCCTAAACGTTTCTTAAAACTAACATAAACACTAAATTGAATCATAAGAAACTGCTGGAGTAAATTTCAGCAGAGAGCTACAGCATACCTTTCTAAGATATGGGAGATTATGATCAGTAATGTGAGGTAGTTGTAAAAGGGGACTATTCTTTGGCCATAGAGCTTGTACGAACATGGGTTGTAGACGAAGTAGGTTGTCCAACGTTTCTATGGGAACTTTTATCTGAATAGATCATGCTACAAACAGTCGATACCTAATACATCACGTTGGTAAGTTCATAACAAAATTCGGAGGCTCAGGAGACATTCTAACCCGTTTCTCGTAAATTTCCGGTCTACAATAGATCGGTACGGAAGTTCTATTTTGTGGTCACCCAACTTTCCACCAACGTCAATACTCAATAGAAATACGAGATTTTGATTTACAAACCTGTGTGTAGAAAGTAAGTTGCTGAGACATCGAAATCATTTCTTCAGTGAGACGAAGCACACGTGTAAGAATGTAACTGTAACATTATATCTATCGATGCAGATTAATCCCACACAATCCTGTTTTTCATAGAACACAAATGATTCAAAATGTATGTCTGAGTGAACATTTACTTTCTAGCGATAGAAACTAATACACACCATTGATCATATTCTAATCCTTCGTTGTCGAGTGGAATACGTGAAAGATATGAGTGTATCAAAATACGAGCCTTAAGCGAATACGGCAATGATAGTGGTCGCTCCTTTTTGTTTTCGCCAAGATTAGGAAGAAACCTCATCCGACTTGAAAAATACAAATAGCTAAAGATAAACACTAAAAAATAAGTATTTTCAAAATATAAACCGGGTGAGTTCAACATCATCTGTTTCCCGTTCAATGATTTCCTTATTGTACTGCTTCCAAAACTCAAACGCCCCTCCGAGTAACATTAGCATTCCTAAATTATTCGATAAATTATGAATACAAACAAACTTAAACAAAGAATATAAACACTTCCTAGTCTCCAAAACAGTTATACTGGATATGGGCCAAAAAAAACCCTACAGTATCCAGTGCAATGACAAACAAAAAAAAATCTAGAGACGTTCACAACTTACTATTGATTTCCATTTTAGGAGTTTTGTGTAGGAAGTAGTAAAACAATTGAGTTGTGTCTAGTAGCACCTTGTCAACATTATATTTGATCGAATTATACCACCAAACTCCCTTAACACCAAGCAATTAGAATAAAATTGAAAAAAAAGAATGACTGTAGCAGAACTCACCACAACGATGGGTAAAACGAACATAAACAGAAGTCCGTAAAAAGCTAACACCCATAAGCCGTATTCCTTACTCACAAGCCATTTTGGCAACGCGATTCCAAATGTAGTAGCTGTAGTGGAAACATGAGAAATAAGCCTAGTGCTGCAAAAGTAAAAGAAATAGAAAACAAGATAGAACTAATAACCTGTTGGTCCATCAGGGTTCCCGTATTTCTCCCAATTTTCGCGAGATTCTTCATCAGTCAAAGCCTGGTATGCTTTTGCTATTTTATCAAACATCAGCGCGTCACCTCCCCGATCAGGATGCATTTTCTTTGACAGTTCACGATATGCCTTCCTCACTGCAGCCGAATCCGCACCCTTAAATTATATCGGGTTAAAGCAAGTACCTAATAAAAACGAGATTACCACCTACTTGGTCAAGGCCTAAAATTTGGTATGGGTTGTATTCTTCATGAGTAACTTCGATTTCTGTTACTTTTTTCACGATTAACGCGAAGACAATCCATGCAAAAACAAGAATCTAGGCAATATTCAATCACAAGAACGTAACAAGTATTCAATTACAAGAACGTTAAAGTAAGTACCTATTAAAAACGTAGATAAAAATCATATCTAATAGAGAAAACAAAAAGTGATATAGAACATCTAAGGGTGATCGAAAACATACAACAACACTTAGAATCGCTTTAGTACGTTTCCAAGGTTTATTAGCTTCTTTCTGTTGACGCTTCTTCACGCAACCACGGCACTGACAGTCGTGTTCATCAATTTTAACAGTTTCTAAAGTACTATGAAACAAAATTTAAGCAACTTAAGACGGTCGCATCAATACTAATAGTAAAACTGAAAGTAATCTTACCCGTTTTACCAGTTGGTAGAAAGAAATAAGTGGCAGGCAACAGAATTATTGCATAGAAAGATAACAGGACGTAGTAAAATGTATTACCCACTTCGTCATACTCGAATGAAGCTCGTCCCATAGCCTAAAAGTTTAATTGCTGCAAAAGCCTGACAAAATATTAAAATATCACGTATTACGCCATGGTGTAAAAAAGAACCTATGATCTCATCCACTGTGTAACGTCGAAACTAATGGCTGACGACACTTCTGTAATTCTATCGGTAAACAATAATGACAAGAAAAACATCGAACTTTTCCCGAAAATCTCAAAAAAGTGTTAGTAACAAACACACACTGACTAAAAGCTAATTTTCATAGTACTAATGCACAAGTCACTACATCAAGGATGTATCTTACATTCTTATTACTATAATGCAAAATAATCATAACCAATCACTCTATTCGGAACGAAATATAACACAGTAAATTCGGTAACTCCAAAAAGTCTCGATATTTATGACAACATCAGTAATTACCATTATGGTTCATGATCGACAAGACATCTTCCCACTTTTCAAATATTACAAAGAAATAAAAATGATGTTGTCGACATTCACAGATCATAGGAGGACAGGGGAATCCCTTTAGGACCTCCAAGTGTTTGAATCATTTACAGAACGGAAGCACACCTTTTACTTGTTCACTCTTGTCACATTCCTTTCGATATACAATTGTTCGGACCTGATGGTCCCAAAACATTGAACTTCTCAGTTTCGAGAGGTTTTTGAGAAGTGGTAGATCAATCATCGATATAAGTCGAATAATTTATCATGTTATTCTAGATTGACAATCATTTAGCTTTGCAACCTAAACACTTCAATAGAATTATCGTATCTTAGCTCCCTTTACTTTGTAACAAATTGAAGCATAGTTTGCTGAGATATTTCTATGTAGAGGTCTTCTTAGTTATGGTAAATCATAGAGTTACTGAATATGTTGAAATAATGTTGCCATGGGGCAAGTGTCACCAAAACACAGATGTGTTATTGAGCAAGCTATTTTTTCTAATTGGATGCGTGATTAAATGTACAAGGCTGAAAATCCTTTTCAATTTTTAACAAGGTGCTTAGCACCGCCATATCTTTTAAAATTTCACTGTCGTAATTTGTCTTCTGCTCAACTCTATTATTCTTTTGTATTTATCGAATCTTTGCTCAGTAATAAACGACTTTAGCTAGTTTATCATCCAACAAAAGCCCAAAATATCTCGCTGGCACAGTATTCGGCACATATTTGTGATTTTGTTTGTTTTTGATGCGGGACAAGAAAAGAAAGCTGCTTACCATAAAGTCATAATTTATTACGGATCTTGCTCATACTAGTTATAAATGATATGAGAACTTTCTGATATCTTATAACATCACATGTGAATAGTTTAAACGCAAAAACATCTGTTTAAGTATGCATAAGACTCATAATGTGGAGAGTTTTTATTGTAAATAAAATTGATTTCATTGTTACACCGGTTGAGAATTTACTTCAATTAAACTGGAAAGTGCTTAGTATCGGAACATTGGTGCTTTATTTTGGTTGATTGATTTTATTTTGATTGTCATGTTTGTAAATACAACATTGTGAATATTAACATATTATAAAGAATTTATTTGGACTAATATCAATTCGTCTATCGAATGGTGTGCTTTGGCTTTTGGTTATACAACCCCTCTTAGGTTAACTCTATCAGTGCTAACATTATATTAGTCAGAACGACACTGAACATTATATAATGGCATGCTACATTTTTTCGAGAAAGAAAATCAATAATAAAGTGTGGCAGCCGTAGTGGTTGATTTGCAATGTACAAATGAAATGTTTCGAAATAATCACAAACCTTACACTTCCTAGAAGTCGATCGACTGGTGCCACAGCGACATCTACGAGGATAAGCAGCAGTAATTTGTTAGAGTTGGACTATCTCAAGTCAATCTATGGAATTTCTTAACAAACCTATTCCATAGCTTTATAGTCTACTCGCATTGTTATGCTATGAATGTTATGTACATCTCCGCGATGTTATGAAAACGATTAGTGTGTAACTTCCCACATCAATTGTGATATCGTGGAGGTGGTTGAATGCGTGCCTGGTCTATACAATGACTTGAGTTGACCACTCTTCACCAAGTCAGTGCCAGTTATCTTATCCAGATCTCTCTGGTACCAATTTACCGACCCCGGAGGGATAGCGGGCTTGGTAGGCGTGGGGGGCGGCAACGAACTGAATCGGCCGGCGTGTCACTGCGGCACCTCCACCACTGAGCCACTGCGCCCTCTAACTTCCCAAATCAATACCTATTCTTTTTCAGCTTTGTACGTCATTAACCTAATAATTTACAGACATGTGTTGTGTAAAATCTTTGGCATGGTATGCAATGAATAAAGCGTTATTTTAAAGTGCTGCGTAATTTTCCACTATAACACCATCCATTCATTCTAGTATTCGAATCACCATCACTATTTTAAATGCTACTCCCAACCACCATTGATATCTTAAGAAGCATCTATTCCTGTTATGAACTATTGTGTACTTATAGATGTTCGTCCTTATACCTCTCTTTCCTTGATGGTGTTCGTTATCGCTGGCTATGAACAACATGTCTATTCTTCGTTATCGCAGACTCGATCATCATTTGTTTCTTTCGCGGACTTTTTTATTGATCCAATGATACGACCAATCCTTTCGTCGCAACAATGCGGCTTCGTTTTGAGATATATCTGTCTGTATAACTTCTCTTTGAAACATTTCTAATATGTCTACTCATTTATTTATTTATTTATATATATTCAAATTGTAAAATTTTTCACGTTTTAAAGATTATCATTACGGTCATTTGAGTAAATAGTTTATAAAAATAGCTGAAATTGAAGTGGTTAATAGGAAAATTTTCTATTGAGTTTTAAACAATGCTTCATGTTGTGGCTGGGATATTTTTTACCATGTAAATGTTTTTCATCGTACATTCTCAACCTTACGCTTTTCTGCAGCGACAAAACTGTATTCATCATTGAATCAGCCTTCTACTATTGATTATAATATTATAGAATGTTTGTTTTTTTGTAGCACGGTGCTTTATCATCGTAATAAATCAGTAAAATGTCAATATTGAAAGGAGATAAATATTCGTTCATATCAGAAGGTGGTTAAACAACTATCTGCCTGTTATATCGTACACTATAATATCTGCTTACGTTGTGTATATGCATATTTATATCAAAAAGTTCGCTTGTGTTCATAGGATGGCGAGAGAAAGCGACGATGATTAGCTTGAGGGTGTTTTGATGTGTAGTACACGCCCGCATTGGTCTTAAATATTCAATGAGCTTAACTTGAATATTTCATTCTTGCGCATTTTTGTTAGCGAATGGATAAAATTCAGAAACAATTATATTTGATGAAACTTAATGCACTATTGTAATACCAGCTATGACGTTACCGAGTTGCTAAGGTATGATGACTCACTGTAAACTATCGCCATGTCTTTGCAGAATTGCTGTTTCATTTTGTTAGGTTGACGCGTCGCTTAGTAGAGTGAGTATAAGTGCTGAAACGAGGCCATGTTTTGTATTTTTTCAGAATAATAATGCTAGAACTTTGCACAATATAACAAAGGAGAAGGGGTTTGAAGTAAATCAAAAGGAATTTTCGACGAAAGGAATATTATACTGCGAGGAAAATTGACGTGTCGTATCATTCAATGACAAACAAAGTTGAAGATTCCTCACTCAACGAGTATTCGGAAATTACAAATGTCATAGGGTTCTCATACTATTTTCTCTCTTTTTTTCCCCTTAGTAACAATGGTTTTTTTACAAGTTTTTATTACTTGTCATTCAGTGTGACAATTTCGGCTGTAAGTTGACAACAACTTTTTTGTTGTTGATTGAATTTTTCGAGTTATTAGCGTTAGCTTTTTGCATTGACTTTACTCTCGGTGGCTGCCTAAAAGAAATATTGTTGATCTGCCGTAAATAACGTCGTCATCAGCGCGATATAAACAACATTCTCGAGAGATGGAACAGGGCGGAGCTGCAGCACAAATATGTTTTCCCCTATTTATCTCGCTCATCATGGGCGAAATTTATTCAAAACTCGATATTCATTCAGATGTAAAGATTTCATGGCATTTCCTGCTTATTTTTCAAGGAAATTTCTCTTACTTCAAGTTACTCAGAATGTTCTAATTTTTTAGGCTTATACTCTTCGTCCAATATCACACTATATAAACATCTCAAAGTGCTTTCATTTATCAAGTGTGACGCTCTGATAACTTATTCAACGGTCCCCGAATATTACCTTGTATTACAAGCATTCTGACAAGCTTCGTTTATATGGAGCTGAAATCTCATTTTGTTTCTAGGATTAGTGAAAAAGATTTCGTAGTTTTCAAACTGTTAGAAGTCTACCGAATTGCTCTCTTCTACAAAGTCTTTATCGGTTTATTTAATCCGGTTGAGTTGTTCGATATTATTGTTCGTTGCATTCTTATTATATTTTCTTAGGTTTAAAGAGTAAGTTCCTTTTCTTTCACCCCGCTTAAACAAATGTGGAAACTAGCACATTTTGCATAAGATTTTTCACTTAATGTAGAGAAAAGCAGTAGACAGTCTGAAGTAGCTTAGTTCCGTTATGTTAAAAATCTTTTGACGATTTCGTAACTATTGAAACTCATTCGCTCTTCGCCAATGTTCGGAGATATTAATTGTGGTTCTAAGCTAATAATTTTGAACATAAACTTAGAGCACAGTAGCATTCACTTTTCATTCCATGTCATTTTGATTGTTAAATTATGCAATCATATATACCATACCACTCAAGGAGAAATGCAAATAGTCATCTAGTAGGATAATTTAATACCTATTCAGCAAATTGGTTGCATTTAATTCTTTTTTTTCCTAAGAATAAGTGTTTTTGTTAGCACCGATAACATTTATTTAGGAATATATTGTTGCGTGATGTGGCGCGACTCCAGGTGGCGAATGGGGTGAATCGCGGATCAAAAGCGCTTGATTCTACTGTGCTGGTCGACTCATACCTTCTGTATGCACATAGTAACATTTATGTATTCGTAAGTACTTGTGCTTATGTGTATATAGATTGTATCCTGCTCGTCGATCGGCCCCGTAATAGAACGACTAGGAAGTGCATGGGAGGCGGTTAAGGGTTGCCTCCAACAAATAAACTCCACTCCATTCATTGTGATAGACTGGCAAGCTGCCCATGAGTAAACTAAACCTCTTTGGTACACGCGAAACGGCTCTGCAAGCTAGCTGCGGGAAAAATCGCAAAACACCATAGAACCGATGCGTTTCGTTCCCTTGACATCGAATGAGCTCTCGGTATGGCAGCGTCATCTAGGACAATTACGAAGAGGCTGGTAAAATCTCAGGGACAAACAAGGCTTCTTAAAAGTGAAAGATCTGAGATGACGATATCAACATACAACGACGAGCACTTCCATGAGTATCCTACAAAGAAGACCTCATGCATACTAAGAAGGTCAGGTACGACGTCATCGGACTTGCCGAAACGAGAAGACATCAGCTACCAAGCGTTGTTTACGACACTGGAAAAGAACTGTTCCTTGGAATATGCGGTAGCAGAGGTGTTGCTGGCGTAGGTGTACTCGTTCTGTTAAACTTGGTCATGAACATCGATTCGTTTGAACTTTTAACGACCCGAATCGAACGTTTAAATTGAAAAGACGTGGTCTAATACCGGCTTTGACAATCTTCATCGTCTACGCTCCTTCTTCAGACTACGATGAAGATGAAGTCGAAGGACTTACGAGGCTTAGAGAAGTTCTACAGAGAAGATAACACGTTCTACAAAGTCATTCATGGCGATTTTAATACTAAAATTGGCTGTAGAAGAACGCCTGAGGACGTCACATTGAGATTCACGGACTCGCATGGAATGAAAAAGTGCGGTTATCAGAGATTATCATGACAAACAAAATGTACCAACCATGGTGACTTCCAATTTTAAAGGCCCCTTTCCCTACAATATACGTGGGAGTCTCCTAATGGAAAGTATCATAACGAAATAGACCCCGTCATAGTAAATATAAGGTTTTACCTAACGGACGTCGCAGCTGTTCCATAGTTCTACACGGCATCCGACTAATGCCTCCGAGCCAAACTTTTATTCACACGCAAGGGAGAGAAAGCTGCAATTAAGAAAAAACAAACGAAATGCCAAAATGAAAACAACTCGGAATCCGTACAACTGTCTAGCAAGCTTTTCGGAAGATGTTGTCATTGACATCGACGAGGAATACAACCGACTAATTAAGCACCTTCACGATAGCACAAAAAATGCCGAGAGTTTAATACCTACTAAGAGATGTTTGTCTTCAAAAACTCTTCAGTTGATACGCCAACGTGGAAAAGCTAAAGCCGCAGGCAGTCATCGGCTAACGTCCGAACTTACTAAACGTTGGAGAGAAACGATAAAAGAAGATTCTAAATAGAGAAGAGCAGAAATGATGAATGAAGCAGCTAAGGCTGGTATTGCTATGCCGACCGATGATTCAGAAATCACAACACCAAGAAATCATCTGCGATCTCTTTGGCAGCCACATTGGTTTATTTTCTTGTGAAGAGAGGGAAGACGATTATGTTGTTCGAAACGTCCTCTCTTTCAAAATTCGACATACAGTTTCGTCAATGGGAAATCGTACTGCTCCCTGGCCAGACAGGATTAGACAGTGGAACTGCTGTGAAAGTTGATCTTCCGACTTCATATATCGGAGTTCTTCTTAAGTTACACAAAACTTACCAAAATTATTTCATTTCGCTTTACTAAAGCATTATCACAAAGATTAACGGATAAATTCGGCAAGGCGATACTACTTCGCCAAAGCTATTTCCAGTCACTATTGAGGACGATAAATGCGAAAAATAGAATAGATAATGTGGGAGTGAAAATCAACAGTCGGCAACTTCACCATATTTGCTTCGCCGGTGATATCGTATTTACTACACAAAACATCAGGCAAGCGAAATAAGTGTTAGATGGCTTCGACAATGCTTGTGGAGAAATTGGCCCCAAGTAAAACTTGCAGAAAACGATGTTCATGAAGAACGGGTACACTGCTGATGCCGCATCTACGTTCAACGGAAAGAAAATCGAGTGCCCAAGTAATGTGTACGTATGTCGTGAAATCAATATGATGACCGACATGGCACCAGAGCTTAGCAGAAGGAAACGAGCAGCTTGGGGAACATATAAAAGCATCGAAGACGTAGTGAAGAGGATAAAGAAGACAAAACTCCGAACCCACCTTTTTGATACGACGGCTCTTCTTGCCTTAACGCATGCTTCAGAAACTTGGATATTATGAAAGCAGGATGAACGTTCATTGAGCGGAATACAAAGCTCTATCAAAACGGTGATGCTTGGCACTTTCCTCAACACACAAGTGAAAGAGGGAATACGAAGTTCTGATCTATATCAACGATAAAAAATATGAGAAGTCCTACACGCCATGCTTTCGAAGATCAAGTGGGCCGAACATGTGATGCGCATGAAGATCGGCAGACTCGAGCTGTAAGTGATTAGATTCCACTGGATATCAAACGCACTGCAGGAATACCACCACTTCGATGGTCTGACGTTTTCAAAAAGGCTTTAGAAAGGGGTCATGATGCTCAACGAGTCACAGAGCTATAGAACATATCGGGACATAAGTTCATTACCGCCTCTTTTTGCTATTGTCGCCGTTAGCTTTCTGGGGTGTCAGTGTCAGGCAAGCCTTGTTATGACTATATCAGGTTGCAACCAATGGCTGTAAACCTGTAAGCTTTTGCGTGATAGTAAGACTCTTACTATCCTCGCGCACCATAGGGAAAAATGGGAAGCTTTACTGCTGTCCGCTCGAGTCGATGATCAACCGGAATCCAGGTGATTATTGCGTGAAATTGTGGGAGTCAAAGTATCTCCGTGAAGTGCAGTGTACGTGGTGTTAAATACATACTGTGTAGAAATCGTAGAAGATTGAAGAGATTACATTATTTTTGTGTATCCCATAGATCTTGCAATGTTAAAAAATCCAAGTATTGCAGAATTGACATAGCTACGATTTTTGTCAACTTACAGTGAAGCTTACGTTAATCACTTTTTATTTAGGTTGATATATTGTCATTAGTATTCCTATCTATACATTCTAGTATTGACATTCCTATCAACCTATTGTTTTGAGATTGAGTGAAAATTATTTTATTAATTCAATACTTGGCTTATTTGAGCAACTGGTAACTTGTAGTGAAAATATTGGTAATTATTGCGGCATGCTATTGTTTGTGTTATTGCCATCTCTGTTCGGCAGCTTTATCCGTCCTCGTTGCTCGTTTTTTTGGAAAAAAAAAACCACAAAACTTTGCCGTCTTTCTGTCTATTCATCAGCAGTCATCATCTGACGTGTGTTTTTAATAATGTTTCTTTATTTCAAAGATGCATTAGACCAAGAATTTTTCAACACAAAACGTCTTTCGTGTTTTTTGGAATCATGTGCGAATTGTCCGTCAAGTATTGACATGAAGTGGCGTATGTCTAAAATGAGTCTTGGTACTATATTATAATAATGTCCGTTCAATTTCATGTGTTAATACGTTTTGAGTGGTAAAGACATGCCTTGGTGACAAACAAAGCAATTGCTTCTATAATTTCAGAGATTAAGATAAACATGAAATATTTTTCTAGGTGCAGAGCTGTTAATGTTCTCTAATATTTCTTTCACACTATAGTTCTCATACAGTTCTTGATGTTCGAACAGCAACTTCATATAGAAATCAATAAGTAATTCTTGTTGATTCAAGCAATTGAGGAATTTTTGAAATTTGTTTGTATATACTTTGTCGTCTGTGTGAAATTTTTGACGGACATGAGAAACAGTTTCGAAGTATACGATGTTTACAATTTAACACATCAGCTTCATCATTCTTTGAATAGTGCTATTGCCTTTTTATTTAAGGTTTACAAAAATGGAATTCGGAATCACTTTGGCCACTCTTCGGACGAGCACCCATCTTATACATGCGATCTAAAAATTTCGACAAGATTGTGCTTTGATATTCAAAAACTAAGGTAGGTTTGAATTTCACTGTGACTAGTGAAAATAGGCAGAAGTGTCAAAGGCTTAACGTCAACATCGATGAGTCATGGCGACGTTTATAACCTAGCGTTCTGCTTACAGGCTAGCTTCCATGCGCCACAAAAGTGTATAATTATATTTTTTCATGCTCGGGCGAGTCATTTTTCTCATCTCTAAATTAAGCGTTATTACACAGTTAAAAGTTAGAACTTATTTCTTGAATTGCGAGTTCTCCTTTCATGTTGAATGCTTATATTCTTCGTTATTCATGCGAATATTTTAGATTCTCAGATAAAATCTAATAATGGAGTTAATTTCAGGACGAGAAAATGGAGAAAATAATGAAAAACGGCTGGTATGAGTTGGGAATAGCGATTGGATGGGTTTGTACCTAACGCTACTTATATCTTATCAAAGCGATATGATAAGTTAATGTTGAAATGTTTCTAACATCATTTTCTCCATATTATGCAACCAATGGAGGCGAATAGTACAAATGATTTTAAATATATGATCCAACCCCGGCTTACTATCGCTAGTTTTTTTTACTGCATTTGGCTATATTATTCATAGAGTATTCATTGCAGTTTTGAGTTCAATAAAAAATATGCTTGTGATAATTTAAAATTATTTTCCAAAAGATGCAGTTGGTTTTTAGATAGCTGGATCTTTCCTATTTTTTCGAATATTGCAATATGTAGTTCGATGGTATCTATTCGGCAAGTGTTCATTTCGTGCGTTCTCTTATTTTGGTATCAATGGCCGTAACCGTAACAATGATAGCAGTCGAGATTTAACGGTATGTTCTGCTTCATATGGAGCAAATTAGCCGTAACTTTTACTTTATTTCAAGGTTATTCCACCCAATAAAAAGTGGCGGATATCGAATGAAGCTGTGTCTCTTATCCACTCTGTTGTTAGTGGTTTATGGGCTGCATACATAATGCTGTTTTATAAACGTTTTTTTGATGATATGATTAACGAGCGTATACAAGTAGCGCTCGATTTGGTAGGGTTTTATATGGTGTTCGTTAAATTATATGTCTTATATAAAATTTTTATATCTTTGTTTAGGTTTTCGTTTCATTTGGTTATTTGCTACATGATTTTATTGACCTAATCGTGAATGAGCAGTCTGCTCGTATAATTGAATTGCTTTTTCATCACATTGTGGTTATAACAGGATTCGTTGTGACTTTGGTTAGGTTTAGCTCTACTGGTACTTTTTTTCTCGATCTTTTTACAGAATGATTACTATCATTTGTGTTTAAATTATCGATTTATTATTGAGTGATTCAATGTTGCTCATTTTTATGAATATGTGTAGAGTTCTCTCTTGAGACTTATTTCAAAAGTATGTTTTAAGGCTACTAAAAAGTATCTTGGTATAGTTATTTTCGGGCTTCTTATGGAGATCAATTCTGTTTTTTTACATACACGAAGTTTAATGAACTTGTGAGTTTTTCCCTATAAATAAGTTTGGTTGCATGGTTCGTTTTTTCTTCTGAAACGGTATCAATATGATCAGGAATTAAGATACGGAGTAAAAAAGAAGTCAACCTCGTTCCGCCTTGTAGCGTTGTTGAATATTATCACTCTTGCTGTATTCCGTATTAGCGTCTCCCTCTATCTGGTTTATTGGGCTGTGAGTGTTTGAAGTATTTGGAAGAATTTGAATAATACTGATATATTAAATTATTTGTTATTACTAAATTAATGAATTATATTTGTGTTATGACTAAGTCACAAACAAAGTAGGCTTTTCAAAATCTCATCATGTTAGGGAGCAGTATGCTCTTATGCTATTCCTTCATACACATTGCTTTATAGGTTATGCAAATACCTATAATACCTTGGTGGCATAGTATTTTCACTGTCTTGGTAATATTTTCTCTATTTTGCTCGAATTTGGTACTTGCCTACAGGGTTATGGCTGCTGATGGTCTTTTCGGTGAGAACTTTACGGCATTATTTCTATATAATTTGTCTTTTCCGACAGAAAAGCCTAATATTTTTTTCACCTTATTTAATACACGTGAAAGTAAGAAGAATCGATGTTTATTTACACTGCTTAGGATCGGCACGAGCTCGGAAGCCTCCTGCGGTCCCCAGCACCGTTGCTAACATCGAGTCTGCAGAGCCTGATGAGACGGAACCTGAAGAAAATGATGAGGTATCATATCGCTACGTAGAATTCATTTGAATGATTTTTTGATGGATTTTAAGCTTTTTTGTGTACTAACAATAACGTAAGACATCTAGAATACCTTTAAATTCCACTTTTAGGTATTCCGTTTTTGTCGGCGTTTTAAATACTAACACAGTTTTCTACCAATGTTTGCTTACTAATAGTTTTCTTATTGTTATAATTATTTCAGTATTATCATTAAAAAATCACGTCATTGAGTCAATATTTCAAAAAATCAATCCATTTTGTTCTATTACAATTTGAATGCCTCTCCATCTCTTGCTTCATTGTAGAGGTACCAATTAATTTACGATACATGGCCTTCACTTCGCGTACCCCGCCATATTTTTTTCCGATGATTGCTTTCTTTTCAGGAACTACAGCATGAGGTTGCTGTGCAAACAGCGGATTCACGCGTACTTGTCGATGATGTTACACAAACAGTTGCCTAGAATGTGTCTTTTATTAGCAGGGTTTGGTCGAGTTTCACCTCTCGACTTCTCTTTTGCTCATCATTGTTGCTTTCAGTCAACTTAATTTCGTTGTCATTGCTGTTTATAGACGTAGTTATGAAGTCAAAAAATTTTGTCAATTAATAGATTCCTTATCTAATTTTTTTCCTTTGAAGAAGGGTAATCGGTTGTAATTTAATGTTGAATAACTTTACATGATTTTTAGATGTTATTATTGTCATTATTTCAAGTAAGTAGGCTTGGTATTGAAAGGTGTTTCTTTGAAGAATTTGAAGAAAAAAATTTTTCGCAAAAATTTCTATGCGAGTTCTTCACCTGCTTTATTCTTTAAATATATTCTCCCATACCGTTCCAAGTGATCTGTTATTGTTGCATCTGTAATTAAGAACTATTTTAGATGTTATTTGATAACTGAAAAGTGGTTACGTGTAATTGTAATTGTCACTTTCAATGGCACTGCTTCTGCTTGTTTAAGAGTATACTCATATTTCGTAGGCTAAAATTCATCAATGAAATTGTTTCCATGAATGTCAAGAAGGATTTGTACAATGAAATTTTTTTCTAGCTCTTTTCTTACCACTGTTATTACTGTTCGGGTGGCTTCTTAACTGTTTCATCATTAAACCAATTTGATATATTTTCTTGAATAATTGTGGCAACATATGACTAGTTAGACTATTAGATACCATCGATAGTATAAAGATAGATATAGTTGAAGAGTTCGAATGTGGTTTATTTGGGTTTGCATGTGTCGAAATATGTTTCCTATGGGCCTAACATGTTCCTATTTTGACTTTCTTGATTACCAGTATGCCTATCTGTCGTTACCTTCGTGTTCACCATTCGCTTGTTCGTGTATTTATATGTATGGAGGCATCCGTGTAAATACGACATCGTAGTGGTGATTGAGTGCAAGCGTAGTTTACGCAGTGAATGTTGCCTACATTTTATCAAGTTGGTGGTGTTTATCTCACCCAGATTTCGGGAGGCAGGATTGGTAGGTCTGGAAGTGGCTCCAGGTTTGGTTAGAACCTGCGCATCGCAGCTGAAAGTTGGTTACTGGGTGTAGTGAAGAGTTGAAAAAAAAGACAATTGGTTAGAGTGGCTTCTGCAAAATCTCATTCGAGATCAACAAACTAATTATGGTTGGACGTTACAAAGCTCTAATCACAACGGAAAAAAAGTTTTGTAAGAGACGTGCGATATTAAGAGAAAGTGAAGATCGTAGAACAAGAAGGAGATGAATGGATGAATTGCTGAGGTTTATGGAAGTTACAAGCATGTGTCAATAGACCATCTCTTTTGTCCAATTATGCAAATTTATTCTTAACCACCATATGTGGAAGATGATCAGTGATTTGTATTGAAATAACTTGTCGATTGTTATTCATCAACATTTCACTTCTATAAAACCGTGCGATTTTCAGTGATAAGTGAATTCAAATACGAGTAAGATGTTCAGTGGTGAGCTGTTCAAATAATCGAATGATGTCGAAGAGCCTATTCAAAAAAGTTCGAAAAATTTTGTGTACAATAAAAAAAACGGTCAGGTTACTGTCAAACTATCGCTTGCAAAAAATATGGCGTAAGAATGCAACTACCCACAATTTCTGACTATTGAAAAACACTGTAATTCGTTTTTCACTTGGGAGTTATTCCTTCGTAAGTTATTATCCTCACTTGGTTTTGTTTATGCATAAGTTATTTCTATTTGGTGTTCGATTGAATAGAAAAGTCATCTGATTAATTATTCTGAGGGCAATTGATAAATTTATAGAAAATGCCTTCAAAAAAGCATACACAAATTTTGACAAACGATTTTAGACAGAGATAATGTGAAAATAAATGCTCTAAGAAATAGGTGTGATTCCTGAATGTAATAAAGTCGGTAACGGGCAATCATCTACTCGATGGAAACAGAACAAGCGCTCGAATGAATCATAGTATGTAAATTGAGCACAAAACATTCTGCTTCTGAGATGAGCATAAGCTCGAGTCCACTGGTTGGAGTCAAATATTCGTCATGTGGCAGATTTCCATTATGGTGTGCCACCGAACTCACCATTAGGAAGTGATAACTCAGTGCTTCACTCAACACATAAATTCACATGATACAAAACAAAATGATTTTCAGTAACTCTTAAGTAGATGGAATCAGCAGCAAAACAACAACGATCTAAATCGACGTCATATCAGTTAGAACGAACATGACATAAGGATTTTCCTGCTACTTAATTTATTTCGATGAATGTTGAATCATCATCAAAACAAGCTCATTCCTTGCATTCTTATACCCGTCTATACCGTTATTACT